>SZYD01000061.1:0-87977 GCA_009363875.1 Mikania micrantha | reverse complement strand
CTATTCCATCTCCTCCACCATATGAGATGGATACTCATATCCGGAGGAGATCCAGACGAGGACCCGGAGGAGGATCCATCAGACGAGGATCCAGAGGAGGATCCAGATGAGGACCCGGAGAGGATCCGGAGGAGGAGCCAGTGGAGGCACTCAGCAGATCCCTGCTGAGGGACCTTCTACACATCCACCACCAGTGTTGGATATTCCTGAGCCTAAGAGGCAAAGGACGACGCTGAGGAGATCGCCAAACTGCGCGAAGATTTGTACGAGGCAGAAGACAGGATCGCACAAAACTCTCAGGAACTATGGGATGCTAATGAGAGGCAAGAGGAACTTGCCCATTGGTTCATGATATGCGGGATGAGATGATTAATTTGATTGGTCATCTTGAAGCTTCGGAGAACCGAGCTGAGATCTTGGAGGGCAGAATAGAAGCCTTAGAGGATTTAGTAGCCTCAGACAATGAAGAGGAGAATGAAGAGATGAAGAGGAAGAAGAGGAAGAACCAGCACCAGTTGTTGATTCTGATCTTGAATCCTCTGTTGAGGATGATTGAGTTTCCTTGTTTTGTTTAAACTTATTAGGAACGGGTTGTGTTCCTACACTAGATGTTTGGAAAGTTATGTTTTGATTTCAAAAGTATTGTACTCAAATCAAAATTTCTATCTATTGAAAAGCTATTATTTATTTCCAACAGTTGTGTTGATTTATATATTTACATGTTGTGTTTGTTGCTTGCTTACACATGTCACATTGGATTTTGATAATCGCTCTAACATTTCTTCTAACTAGGAAGATAATGGCCAACGAGAATGTTCACATGACAGTTGCTGAGCTCAACGAGCTAATCAATAACAGAGTCGCAGAGGCAATCGCATAATATGCTCAGACACACACCACAGGCCATAGGGTCCAGCAGGGGGACTGGTTAACCCACAGTTATGCACGTTCAAGATGTTCTTGGACTGTAAACCACACAACTTCAAAGGGTCGGAGGGGGCCATATGACTCCTTCGATGGATTGAAAGGCAGAATCTATGTTCGAGATGTGCAACTGCCCTGACGAAAGCAAGGTGAAGTTTGCTATGGGAACATTGGAGGGTCCAGCACTAACTTGTGGAACTCAAATGTACAGACTGGGGTTGGGTGAGGCTAAATGCCTTGACTTGGAATGGCTTCAAAACTTTAATGCAGGAGGAGTACTGTCCTCGTAGTGAGATGCAAAAACTAGAGGAAGAATACTGGCACCTCAAGATGGAGGGATCAAATATCGAGGAGTACACGACTCGATCACATGAATTGGCCAGACTTCTACCGCACATGGCTACTCCAGCCATCAAGTGGATTGAAAGATACATTGGAGGACTAGTGCCTCAGATTCAGGGGTTAGTTACTTCAGCAAATCCCACCACCATTCACAAGCTGTTCGTTTAGCGCATCAGCTTACTGATCAGGCAGTGTTACAGGGGACTCTGCCTAACGAACATCTGCTACCAAGGTGGGAGATCATAAAAGAAAGAGGGAAGGTAACAACTCCAAGGGTCACAACCAACAATCATATCAGCAAACCGGAAGCAAGACTCAAACAAGTCTTATCATATCAAGCAGTGGTCAGCACATCATCATCATCGGGGGGTTATGTTGGTAAACACCCCAAGTGCAACAGTGTGGGTTTCATCATGCCGGTAATCAGTGTGATAAAGCTAGGTGCAAAGGTGTGGCAAGATTGGACATGCGGCTAAGGATTGTCGCGGGGAGCTACAGAACAACCACAACAACCAGAATAATAACCAGAACAACGCACAGAAGGGTTGTTTTGAGTGTGGCAAAATGGGGCATTTTAAGAAATATTGCCCACAACTCAAGAAAGGCGGGGACAATAATGTCAATGGCAATGGTAATGGCAACGGAAATGGTAATGGCACCAACAACATAATAACAATAACAACAACAACAATGGTGCTAGGGCAGGGCGTTTGTGATTGGAGGACGTCAAGCACGGGAGGATCCCAACATTGTTACGGGCATGTTCCTCTTAAATAGTCACTATGCCTCTATGTTATTTGACACTGGTGCCGATCGAGTTTTGTATCTAGTTCACTAGCTAAGTTGCTAAATGTTAGTCCCATGGCCTTAGATAGTCCATACACTGTGGATTAGCTGATGGTAAGTTGATTGTAGTGGAAAATATTTTTAGGGATGTATCCTTGATTTAATGGGTCAAACATTAGAGATTGATCTGATGCCTATTGCCTTAGGCAGTTTTGATGTAGTTATTGGCATGGACTGGTTGTCCAAAAACCAGGCTGAAATCGTATGCCATGAAAGATTGTTCGCATACCTCTTCCGCATGGAGAGACATTGTATGTACAAGGCGAGAAGAGCAGTACGCCACTGCGTCTCATATCTTGTATGAAAGCACACAAATGTCTGCGTAAAGGTCATACGGCAGTTATAGCACTTATAACTGAAAAGCCGGTAGCTGAGAAGAAGATTGAAGACATACCAGTAGTTTGTGAATTTCCGGAGGTATTTCCAGAAGACTTGCCAGGATTACCGCCTATCAGACAGGTGGAATTTCGAATCGACCTTACCAGATGCAGCACCGATAGCTAGGGCGCCTTATCGACTTGCACCGTCAGAGATGCAAGAATTATCTACACAATTGCAAGAGTTGTTGGATAAGGGTTTCATACGACCTAGTTTTTCACCGTGGGGAGCTCCAGTTTTGTTTGTTAAGAAGAAGGACGGAACTTTCCGTATGTGTATCGATTACCGGGAATTGAACAAGGTCACTATCAAGACCGGTATCCGTTACCTAGGATTGACGATCTGTTCGATCAGTTGCAAGGTTCGAGTTACCGTTATGACTCTGAACGATCTGTTCCTAGAACTAATCAAGATTGATCTCAGATCGGTTATCATCACTAGAGTCCAGGACAGGATATTCCAAAGACAACATTCAGGACACGCTATGGCCATTATGAGTTCTTGGTCATGCCATTTGGGTTGACAAACGCTCCAGCTGTATTCATGGATCTCATGAATCGTGTTTGTAAACCTTATCTTGATAAGTTTGTCATTGTTTTCATTGATGACATTCTCATCTATTCTAAGACTGAGGAGAGCACGCTGAACATCTTCGATTACTATTGGAATTATTGAAACAAGAACAACTGTACGCTAAGTTCTCGAAATGTGATTTCTGGATGCGAGAAGTACAATTCTTGGGGCATATAGTTAATGAAAAGGGCGTCCATGTTGATCCAGCGAAGATTGAAACGATTGAGAATTGGGAAGCGCCGAAGACCCTACCGAGGTACGACAATTCCTTGGTTTGGCGGTTTATTATCGACGATACATTGAGGGTTTCTCAAAATCGCTCAACCACTTACAGCTCTTACGCATAAGGGAACGAGTATAACTGGACGGATAAACAGGAACTGCGTTCCAGTTATTGATACAGAAACTCTGCAGTGCACCAATTCTGTCCTTACCGGAAGGGACGGAAGATTTGTGGTGTATTGTGATGCATCTGCACAGGGTTTGGATGTGTGTTTGATGCAACGTGATAAAGTGATTGCCTATGCTTCAAGGGACTACGGCCACATGAAAAGAATTACACTACTCATGACTTAGAGTTAGGAGCAGTGGTTTTTGCTTTGAAGATTTGGAGGCATTACTTGTATGGAACTAAGTGTACTATTTACACTGATCATAAGAGTTTGCAACATATCTTTGATCAGAAGGAGCTTAATATGAGGCAACGACGATGGTTGAGTTGTTGAACGATTATGAGTGTGCGATTAAGTATCACCCGGGAAAAGCTAATGTGGTACCTGATGCTTTAAGCAGAAAAGACACTTCAACAAGACGATTTTGTGCACTTATGATGACAATACATACTGACTTACCTGACAAGGTACGCAGTGCTCAACTCGAGGCCTTGAAAACGGAAAACTTGGTACAGGAATCATTACGAGGAATGGAAACACAGTTGGATGTCAAGTCTGATGGAATTCGTTATTTCATTAATCGACTTTGGATACCTTTGTATGGAGGTTTAGGGAACTCGTGATGGATGAAGCACACAAGTCCAGGTATTCAGTCCATCCGGGGTCAGACAAGATGTATCATAACTTGAAGGCACTGTATTGGTGGCCTCACATGAAAGCTGATATTGCTAAGTACGTTAGCAAATGTTTGACTTGTTCGAAAGTCAAAGTTGAATATCAGAAGCCATCTGGTTACTACAACAACCAGAGATACCGATGTGGAAATGGGAACAGATTTCGATGGATCTCATTACTAAGTTACCCCGTACACCGAGTGGTTGTGATACGATATGGGTAATTGTTGATCGATTAACGAAATCTGCACACTTCTTAGCAATCAAGGAAACTGATAAGATGGAGAAACTGACTCGCATTTACATCAAGGAAGTGGTAGCACGGCATGGCGTGCCAATCTCTATCATATCAGATCGGGATGCCCGATTTACTTCCAACTTTTGGAAATCACTTCATAAGTCGTTGGGGACTCGCTTGGATATGAGTACCGCCTATCATCCGCAGACGACGGTCAAAGTGAACGAACGATTCAAACGCTCGAGGATATGTTACGAGCTTGTGTAATTGACTTTGGTGATAGTTGGGAAAACCATTTGCCGTTAGTGGAATTCTCTTACAACAACAGTTATCATACAAGTATTCAAGCAGCACCGTTTGAAGCTTTGTATGGTCGCAAATGTCGTTCACCAGTTTGCTGGGCTGAAATTGGTGACAGTTAGATAACAGGTCCTGAACTGGTGCACGAGACGACAGAGAAGATAGTTCAAATCCGGAACCGTATGGCAGCGGCTCAGGATCGACAAAAGAGTTATGCAGACAAACGTCGTAAACCATTGGAATTCCAAGTAGGAGACCGAGTTCTTCTAAAGGTATCACCTTGGAAAGGTGTGATACGATTTGGCAAGCGCGGAAAGCTTAGTCCACGTTACGTAGGACCTTTTGAGATCCTGAAAAGGATTGGTCCGGTTGCGTATCAACTCAAACTACCGGATGAACTCAGTGGGGTTCATGATGTCTTTCACGTATCGAACTTAAAGAAATGTCTTTCTGATGAGACATTGATTGTACCGTTGGAAGAAATACAAGTAGATGAACAGTTGCGATTCATTGAAGAACCAGCAGAAATCATGGACCGGGAGGTCAAACAACTTAAGCAAAGCAAGATTTCAATAGTCAAAGTTCGATGGAATTCAAGACGTGGTCCTGAATTCACATGGGAAAGGGAAGATCAAATGATGAAGAAGTATCCTCATCTATTCAAAACAGCACACTACAAACACTGAGAGCGCACGTTAAATTTCGGGACGAAATTTCCTTCAACAAGGGGATGACGTGATGCTTCACACATCAACACTGAAAATTTCAAACTGGTAAGCACAAACACTTTATTCAATTGGTTTTATTACAAACATTTGTGCTACATTATATTTTATATATTTTATGTGCTACATTTCATATGTTACATGTTATGGTAGTACATACATGATTAGTTACATACATTTTGCTATGTGCGGGATTGCATAGTACAAACAGTTATAGACACTCACTATGTGTGAGGTTACACAACACAGTATGATCAAACACAAACAGTCACAGTTAGGTGAACTAGCTAGTGTACACGCAAACAGTCACATTGAACGATCACATTGAGTTGTGATGTTGCAAGCATTAGGCTTTGTGTGAGTACACACAAGCACACGGAATGATCAAATTACACTAACACGTACGATTTAAACTCGTAATAAGTTTTCTAGCTACTCCTAACACTTACTAATTTTCGGGACGAAAATTCCTTCAACAAGGGGATGATGTGACAATCCGACTTTTCGGATTAACCCTGTTAACTGAAAATGGTTAGATCACAAGCCCAATAAGTCATGTAAGGCCCAGTAAGGCCAAAGAAGGCCCAGTAAGGCCAAGAAGGCCCAGTAAGGCCAAAGAAGGCCAGTAAGGCCCAATAAGGCCAAGGTAGGCCAATGAAGCCCAATAGTAGTTATGAGGCCCAATTGAATAGGAAGTAAGCCCAATCACAACCTGAGGCCCAAGGGAGGCCCAATTACAAATTCAAGGCCAAGGTAGGCCCAATTATATTTTGTGAGACCCAAGTGGACAGAAGGTAGCCCAATGAGCCTAAGGTAGGCCAATTGGCCCAAATGGATTAATTGAGCCCAATAGTATTCCAATTGAACAAATTAGTGATAGTTCGGGAATTTCGGTTCAACTTTGTTAACTGAAATGTTAGGTAATCAAGCAAAAACCAAACCTGAGGGTTAGAATTAAGAAAGATCAGTTTTAATAGGATTACTTTGCAAGGATCAAGCTTGAAACTACTTAAAATTCACAATTTTGACTTTAGAAGTCAAAATTCGTAGGGTATATCAATGGGGTTTTGAATTTCACATCAATACATGGTTCCAAACTGAATTAAACATTCATGAATACTACATTGATGATTATAATCATTAATCAGTCGTTACTTTGCAATTAGTGATCGAATTAACTCCAAGGATTAACCAAGAAGTTGAACCGCTACTTGTGTCAATAGAAACCTCATCAATCGACTGAAACATTACGAATTGAACATTATATACCTTATTCGGCAATATTAGAGTCTTATACATCCTACAATTCGAAGTAATAGATTAAGGGAAGAAGGATTGGATTGAAGCTTGGCCGAAAGTCGAGTATCAAGTCGAGATAGATCAATTCGCTATCAAATCAAGTAAGTGTTCATTCCTACACACACTAAACATGCCGACTAAGCATACACATGACACAATTTCATTCTAAGATCTGGAATTGATAAGGTTCGAATTCTTGGGCTTGTTTTAAGAACGGTTTTTGGGGTTTCTTGTCTAATCAGTGTAATAATCGAAATAGATTACATGGGTAGCTTCATAAATAGCCGACTAAGGTTAATCCCAAATCAATTTCGGCTAACAACATCGAATTATAGCATTTCGATTTCTAGGGTTCTTAACATAATCGGTTTTGGGGGATTCGATCGTGATGGGTTTAAAAGTTAAATCAAATGGTGCTATCAGATTCAGAACCCACCGATTAACAATAAGCACATCTCAATTTCATAATATCATAACGAATCGTTAATGATCAACTCCTAGGTTTCTTCGGTTAAACGGTTTGGGGGTTTTGATAGAAATAAGTTTTAAAATCGAATTAATTGGCATGAATGGGTTCGGGGAACTATGTTGAAGAAGATCTGATGATTTCATGAATTGAGGTAGATGAATTCGATGAAATCAAATGGTGGGTTTTAGAGATAAAGTTCGAACCTGTGCACTATCAATTAAAAGGGTTATAGTGTTTTGTTTTCGAATTAAAAACACCTGTGAACTCGTTTGTATCAGTAGGAACAAAGCCCATGATCACAGGGTTGATCGAGTTCGAATTCGTGGTCAATTAGGGGTTGAATGCTTCGGCTATATTGTCAAATGGGATTTAGTTTGAAGTAGTGTTTAAAACAATTTAATTTGGTTATCTGTTGCGATACCCTAGCGGGCGAGATGGTAGTGTGTGTGTGTTGCGTGTGAAGGGTCGCGGGTTCGAGCCAGGGGATGGCCGGGTTTTTTGGAAAAAATACCATTTTTGGTATTTTTGATATATCTTTCACATGCAACTCCGATTTAACCCGTTCGAATTGCGTTGGAACCATAATTTCATCCCGAACCAATTGGAATGATAAAAATGGTATTTTAATCCGAAAACAAAATCGCGTATAATTACGTTTATTTAAATAAATCGTATGTGATTTTATTTAAACGATTTCAAAGTCACGCGTATTTACGTATGCACATTTCTAACACTTTAGCATACGTGTATTGACACGTATGTGATTTCAAACACAAAACGACATTCCGAATAACTCTAAGTTATTGTTAAACCACAGATTCTTCGTAGAGGATTTCTACGCGAGTTCACAAGTGTTTGATCATTCTGCTAAATTCAAAGGTGCGTACACAGCCCCTTTCTTATTTTAAACTGTTTTGGGGAGAAAACATGTGCAACAAACTCTTTTTAGATAAATATCACTTGCATGAGTTAGCTGTTTACATTATGTGACAACATAGCAATTTGAAAGTCCTTACACACCTTGAACCGTTTAGTTTGCCGTAGCGCAAAGCGTGGTAGTTGGAAATAGATCTATTAGGTTTGACAAACCTCACCTGGTAGATGGATCTACGCAGGTGTTTGACTGACCAAACACTATTTTTACTATTGTTGTGCTAGACAATAGTGGCAAGGCAAAAACATGCTATAGCATGGCAATTCGTCAGCTTCGGTGTCGACCACTTATGTAAATAGTTTATATGACTAGCTATCATGACTGTGCATGTGTGATTATGTTATCTACAAACTTGTTATTCAAACTGCTGTTTTGAACATTGTGAATGCTTAAAACCTGTGTTATGCACCAACCTTTGTGTTGACTTGGTTTACATGTTTTCTCAGGACGCTAAGGGGCGCATTAAAGCTGGCATGGACTAGGAGATAGAGTCGCATGCATGTTAAACATTTTGGATATTTTGAATTTGAACATTTGAGGATTTTGTTTTGTAATTTACATATTACAACTGCTAATGGTTTTTAAACGCTTCCGCAATTTTGAAAACTCTGATGTTATGTTTTTAAGACTAAAGTATGATTTGAAATTCATATAGAGGTCTTCGTTATGTCTAATGATCTGAGATCCTGGTTTGTCACGTTCCCAAATGGTATGATTCCGTTAGTTGAAAATTGGGGGTGTGACATTGGACTCGATAAACATGAATATGATATAGACATACTAGAAAGATCTTCTCACAAAGGCTCTAACTAGAAATCCAACATCCAAGACTCATCGAAAACTTCTCACCTCACGGCTATTGAAGCAAGTTGCACATCTTAATTGTTTAAATCTTGATAAAACATTCCTATGAATCACTCGGCCTAAGTAACTCATACACTAATCAAAAACACACAGTCATTGATTCTAGCATGCACCTATTTCACGACAGACAATCGCCAAGACACATGAGGAACAAAATTCAATCATTTAACAATCAAAATACACATACTCATCCAGTATTCAAAACCAAGTCTTTAAATCATAAATCCATCACATCATAATGTTCCAACACAGAAATAAACCAAAATCAAACACGTATAATCATCTAACCTAGATAGTTCTAAGAGTTTAGCCACTAAACATCATATGTAAACAATCCATAATCTGTTTAAAGTCAATGAAAAACATAGGAATCGAATAAAAACAAAGAAACCGAATAAACCAAATGATGAACACCCGATGTCTTCGATCCTAAGCCTTGATTCTTCAATCCTTAGCCTCCAAAATCTCGAAAAAATCTCCTTGGTCACCTCTGCCGTCTCTCCTATGCCTAGATGCCCTAATTGTTTAAGCTCCAGCCGTTTTAATTTTAAAATCCCGAATTTCTAAGTTTTTCCCCGCGTCGCGTACCGCGACAGATTCTTTCAAACCCTTCGCGCTACGCGATGGGTCTCGCTACCCGACAAATTAGTCGGGTCAACCCACAATGATTACTGAAGGGTAATTAAGTCATTTTCCCCTGTCGCGCTACGCGACAGGGTTTCAGAAGACCTTCGCGGTACGCGACAACATCCAATTTCCAGATTTTTCTTCTTTTTGTTCTTGGGTCTGTTCTCTTCCAACCGGGAGCTCTATTTCTTGATCTTTTGCATCAAATAAGCATGTTTATTACCTGCAAGAGACAATTTGCAGAAATGTGAAGAACCAACATCAATGGATTCTAAAATTAAATAAAACTGTACAAAATAAATTAAAAACAAATAGAAAAATAGATGTGTTTTGCAACACATCACACCATGGCGTACCACTATTTCATTAATGTACAGTCTTGCCAGTTTGTCCATGGTGACGGTCTCACGCATTGGCAAGAAATGAGAAGATTTCGTCAAACGATCCATGATAACCCAAATGGTATCACGACCACTGGAAGTGCGGGGTAGCTTGGTAATGAAATCCATAGCTATTTGTTCCCATTTCCAGAGCGGAATCTCAGGCTGTTCCAGTACACCAGACGGTTTCTGGTGTTCCGCCTTTACCTTTGCACACGTAAGACATCGACCGGCATACTCGGCTATGTCTTTCTTCATTCCTGGCCACCAATAAAATCCACGCAAGTCTTGGTACATTTTCTCAGCGCCAGGATGCACGGAGTACTTTGTCTTGAGTGCTTCATCGAAGATAAGTTTTCTCAACTCGTCTACTGCCAGGATCCATATTCGATCCTGGTAGTAGATCACTCCATCAGGCTTTGTCTCAAATTGTCTTTCTGCTCCGCTGTCGAGTTCTTTCTTCAGATTTCCTCTATCAACTGATTCTTGTTGTGCCTGAATAATCTCGTCTCGTAGGCTCGTCTGCACAGTCATTCCCATTGCTCTGACGCGCAAGGGTTTGACTCGTTCCTTCCGGCTCAAGGCATCAGCTACAACATTGCCTTGCCCGGATGATCCTTGATCACGCAATCGTAATCATTTAGAAGCTCGACCCAACGACGCTGTCGCATGTTGAGTTCCTTCTAATCAAAGATATGCTGCAGATTTTCATGATCAGTATATATGGTACACTATGTGCCATATAAATAATGTCTCCAAATCTTCAGTGCGAAGATTACAGCTCCCAGTTCAAGATCATGAGTAGTGTAGTTCTTCTCATGAACCTTTAACTGTCTTGATGCATAAGCGATAACTTTGTCCCGTTGCATCAGTACACAACCAAGTCCCTGATGGGAGGCATCACAATACATACAAAGTCATCGCAGCCTTCTGTTTCAATGTCTGGAAAACATCTTCTTGTTTCTGCTCCCAAACAAACGATTCACTTTTCTTAGTTAACTTTGTGAGAGGCAGGGTTACCTTAGAAAATTTTGAAATAAACCTCCTATAATAACCTGCCAATCCCAGAAAAGACTGTATCTCCATCGGTGTCTTCGGAGTATCCCAATTCTTTATCGCTTCGATCTTGGCGGGATCTACGTGTATTCCCTCGCTGTTGACTACATGTCCCAGAAATTGAACTTCTCTTAGCCAAAATTCACACTTAGAGAACTTGGCATAGAGTTTATGTTCCTTCAACAGCTCCAAGATCTTTCTGATATGTTGCTCATGATCCGCTTTGCTCTTAATATAAATCAGTATGTCATCAATAAAAACAATGGCAAACTGATCCAAGTACGGCTTGCACACTTGGTTCATGAGGTCCATGAAAACCGCCGGTGCATTCGTCAGTCCGAAAGGCATCACCTTGAATTCGTAATGTCTGTATCTGGTTCGGAAGGCGGTCTTCGGTATGTCTTCGTCTTGAACTCTAATTTGATGATACCCGGACAGTAGATCGATCTTCGAGAAATACTGAGCTCCTTGCAGCTGATCAAACAAGTCATCAATCCTCGGCAATGGATACCGATTCTTGATAGTCAACTTGTTCAATTCTCGATAGTCGATGCACATTCGGAAGGATCCGTCTTTCTTCTTCACAAATAAGACCGGAGCTCCCCAAGGTGAGTAGCTCGGTCTAATGAAACCTTTATCAAGTAGCTCCTGTAACTGATTGGACAATTCCTGCATCTCCGAAAGTGCTAGCCTGTAAGGAGGTTTAGCAACAGGAGTTGCTCCAGGAAATAAGTCGATGCGAAACTCTACCGGTCGCACAGGTGGCAAATCGGGTAGGTCTTCAGGAAATACTTCGGGATATTCTTTCACTATCGGCACGCCTTGAATTTTCTTCTTGTCTTTCTTTTTCTCCACCACATGAGCCAGGAAAGCTACGCACTGTTTCTGTAAACACTTACGCGCGTTTATACAAGAAATGATTTTGACACTTCGTTTTGCTTGATCCCCTTTGACTTCCAATACACGATCACTCGGCAATCGAACTCGAAGCAACTTTTCAGAACAGATGACTTCCACTCCATTAAAAGAAAGCCAATCCATTCCAACAATGATGTCGAAACTGCCCAACTCCATCGGTATCAAATCGATGGTGAATGTATGACCATTAAGTGTTAATAGGAAGTTCATGTATACTGTGTTAACTGTTATCTGTTTCTCCTTAGCTACTCCTATGATGTAAGGGGTATCTAACTGTTCCTCTTTAGAATCTAGTTGGCATGCAAAGTCGGTAGAGATAAAACTCTGCTCTGCACTAGTGTGAAATAGAACCAGTGACCACATTCGGGTCTTGGCGAGCAGCTGGAGCTCCTATAGCAAAAGCTCTTCGACGAGGTGCTTGAACCGCCTGTTGTGCCCTCTTCGGGCAGTTCTTTGCGAAGTGCCCCTGTTCGCCACAGTTATAGCATCCACCGTTGTTCTGGTTGTTGGGTGGAGGGAGAGCTAAGGCAACATTGTTGACTGCTTGATTGTGAGTCATCCTGCAGTTCTGGACCCAGTGTCCTTTTCTTCCACATCCCGTGCAGTGACAGCAGGGATTGTTTGCAGCATGATGATAATGGCATTTAGTACACAGAGGGTGGGGCCAGTATACTATTTCTTGTGAACATCTTGCGGTGCCATGGCTACTTGGTTGAGTGGAGTAACCATCGTGTAGTTCTTGATAAGTTTCTGCTTCTTTTTCGGGTGTTGGTGATACTGAGGTTTCATTGAGGATTCTTCCTTGCGTTTTCCAGTGTCAGACTCCTTCTTCAGAGTACCAGAGGCTACCATCAGATCAGTGAGTTTACCAGACAAACTCACAGCAGACTCTACAGTGACAGGATTTGCAGCAACCACTAATCCTTGTATGCAGGCAGGTAGTCCACACACATACCTGTCGATACGTTTCTCCAGAGTCGGTACCATGTCTGGCACCAAAGAAACCAACTCGTAGTAACGAGTAGTATATCCCATATGATCTACCCCTTTCGTCACATGATTGAACAGTTCGATTTCCAATCTTTGCAGCTCGTTCTTTGGGCAGAATTCATTTCTCAACAACGTCTTGAACTCTTCCCATGGCATCGCAATGGTTTCGTCTCTTCCTCGAGCTTGAATCTAGGAGTTCCACCACGTCAAAGCTCACTTGTTGAAAGATCTAGCAGCACAGCGAACCTTGTGGTGTTCGGGGCAGCCACTGATGTACAGTGTAGTCTCAATCTTTTCTAGCCGTTGGATTAGACCAACAGCTCCTTCAGTTCCACTGAAACTCGGTGGCTTACATCCTACAAAAGACTTGTAGGAGTAATGAGATGCACCTCTAGTGTTCCCACTAGCTTCTCCCGATGAGTTACCAGTGTTGTGGCTGTCGTTTCGGATACGGTTGAGCATATCCGGTATTATCTCCTTCAGCTGGCTAGTCAGCTGACTACTCAGTAAAGTTGCTAGTGCAACGGTAGTAGGGTCCAGTACTGGAGTTGTACTAGGGCCTACCAGTGTAATGCGTGGAGGTGAAGGAGGAGGTAGTGGAGGAGGCGAGTCAGCTGGTGAAGGCGTCGATGAGTGTGGTGCCAAATCTTGCATAGGTGGAGGTAACGAAGGAGTCTGTCTTCTTGGTGGCATTCTGATCATAACCAATAAAGATATCGGTTAGTGCAGTGATCGAATGTTGATGACAAGATGCAAATAAATCCTAAGTCCTTTGCTCTCTACATGTAGGGTCCCTAGGTTATAGTCTAGGCTAAACCGTTTTATCACGTGACCTATATTTCTCTATAACCATGGCTCTGATACCAATCTGTCACACCCCGAGCCGGGAACGGATCGTGTTTTCCCGTCGGGCGGAATGTTCCCGGGGCGCGATATCGTGAGTGATAATCGTGATGATCAGATTGTTTACATTGCACATGACAATAATGAGAAATCTTAAATAGAATAGAATTACAAAGTTAAATTACATCAGTATCGTTTATAATTTAACAATGTAAATCTACTATCAACATCATATAATCTTCTATCTTGTATCTGCACAAGATGTACAAAATAATTGGTGAATGATGTCCCAAAAGTATGCAGGTCCAAATATACTAAGTCTTCTATCTGAAGTCCTAGTCCAAAAGCAATAAATTCCTAGTTGACCTGTTCGTCACCTGAGAAGTCATGCAAAAAGATCAAGTCAACACATGGTTGGTGAGTTCACATAGTTTTATAAAAATGAATTGGAATAACCTTTGAATGACAACCTTAACCTCACTGTTAACCACCTATACCATCCAATTTAGTATGCTTATATATAGGGCATATGTAGGGTCGAACTTACCTCTCGCCCAGCCACCGTCCCACCACATACCAAATCACATGGTATATTGTTCCTAGTGATAGTTAAGCGTTTCATTCCACTTCTTTGGTTCCATAACCTTTGATTCTTAGCATTTGATTTCCCTGAAACTGATTTCCTTGATTCCCCGAAATGACAACCTTAACCTCATTAACAACCACCTATTCTATCCAATCAAGTATGCTTATATATAGGGCATATGTAGGGGACAAGCCCCAGCCACCGTCCCACCACATACCAGACTGCTTAGCATATTGTTGTTAATGATAATTAAGCGTTTCGTTCCATTCACCTTTGATTTAGCTTTTTGATTTCCACAAATAGAATCAACCCTGATATCTTGAGTTCATCATGTATTCATGATTACTCCAAAACACTTGTAGAAATATAATGTTAAATGTCTAATTATAATAATAATTAAACATTTATATACAAATAAGACATACTGATTGGGCCTTATCTGACTCAATCAGTTAGACTTAGTTGTTGGTGGTTGTCCAAGTTGTACCATCTCACACGTGGCCCATATCAGGCACGACCCACTAGGAGTCCACCTGTATGCGTCAGGACTTTCATGATATGCCCATATCAGCTTGACCCTCTGGCCTACTGTCTGCGTCAGGACTTTAGGATATCCTTTGATTTCTTGATCACCTTTGATTCTCTTGATTTCATTTGATAGTTTAAGTTATGCCCAAGTAGCTTGACTACAAGAGTCTACTACTGTGACGTGACTTTCCGTTTAAGTTACGCCCATGTAGCTTGACTACAATAGTCTACTACTGTGACAGTACTTTCCATGTGTTACACGTGGTCTTGATTTACATACAACTGACATCCACCTTAACTTGAGTATTAATGATTTCATTAATTCTTAATGATTCCATTATTTCAATGATTTACACACGGCAATGATTTCTATGATTCTCTTGATCGTGATCTTTAGCATTTTATGATTTCCAAATGATTGTAGATTCTGGATTCGGATCCTTAGTTTACTGATCATACACTGGATTTGTTTCCATTGCGTTTGACCTCTAGCTTTGATTCTTTTGATTTCACTTTGAATTTAGATTCTTGCGTTTGAACTTGATGGACTAAGGGTTTGTTTAAAGTTTAGATTTAAAGTATTACGCGTAAGAGTAATTAATAAAGTTGTTAATTATTTATGCATAGTAATTACCTAGACAGAGTCTAGATGTATAAACAAGCACATATAAGCATAATATAATAAGTAAAAGCATTTACATAAACATTTTAAATAAAATGGTTTATGCATGCTTCTCAGCCCCGCGTTTGAAAAAAAAATGTTTAGAAAAGGGGCAATGAACTCACCTGTGTTGCTCTGTATTGATTTACCACAAAATGCGCGCTCGTTGTTGTAGTCTATGTATCTTCAGTTCCTGAGTTGTTTTAAGAGGATTCGATTACAATAAGTATTTGTAACAGTCATCGTATCTTAGGCTTTGGTCTCGGTGTGCAACTAAGTGTCTTATATTACTAATGTGCTACTAAGACTTCATTGAACTAGCCTGACTCATTACTCTTTAGTAACCCTTATCTCGTGACCCATTATTACAAGTCCTTATATTAAAACGTTCCCAGTTTAATTTCTTTTTTTTAAAAAAAAAACATACATAATTTAAATAAAAGGGGTATTTAACATATGATTGGCTTGGGCTAAGCCCATTGGGCCAATCTCGGCCCGTTATCCAACTTTGATTACTAAGTGATTTATTTTCAAGCACTTTGATTAACTGAAGCTAGATAATTCAAATAACCCATTTAGATCGGTTACATGACCTTATTGATTTTCCTAGGGTTTTCGTGTTAATGGTTAAATCAACACTCAAACCTTAGGTTATTGTCTTTGTTTCTCAACACATTGCCGGATGTTTTGAACTCAATACTAACACAGCCCATGTTTAGATTATGAGATGATTTGTGAAAACCCTTGTTAGTGAAAACCCTAGTCTTGGGTGTATTTTAGACTAAGATCACAGACCGTGCTTCTTGATTTAATCTTGTTATCATATTGCAAGTCCCATGGTTAAATCCTATTAGGTCTTTCCCATGTAACTTATCAAAATCAAATTCCATGCATGCATACACACCCAAACCATAAGTGAACTATATACCTACTCGTAGAGCCTTGGCCGACTGACTTGGCAAGGCCGAGTGAGTCAAGTCCCGACCGAATGGGTTACGGGAGAATAGAGGGTCGAGCGAATGAGGCCCTTACCGAATGAAAGTGGTGCCGAGCGAATGGCATGGCCGAATGGCCTGGTCTGAATCTTCTTCGGCCGAATGTGGCTAGGAGGAGGGCCGATCAAATGTGGCATGCACCGAATGAGAAGGGTCGAATGGTTGAAGTGGCGAATGGGTTTTGGCCGAATGATGGAGCTACCGAAGGAGTGGGAGCCGACCGAATGAGGGGGATGGTCTTTCAGCCGAAAGGCTCATGCGGCCCAGATAGTGGGCCATTCGGCCACCTGGAGATTTCATTCGGCCGCTGCGGCCAAGGTGCGGCCAGCCCTTGATTCTCGAACAACCATGTTAGGCCTTGAAGCTAAGCTTGTTCCTACATCATTCTAAGTTTATTTCGTTGTGATTCCTTAAGGTTTTTGAGGAGTTTAGCCGGATTTTGTGAAGGCTACGAATCTAGGGTTTTCAAACCCTTAAAGCCGAGCAAAAACATAGATTTTACCTCGAATCTACTGGATGAAACTTTAGATTGGTTGTACTTTCAGGTTCTACAAGTTAGGGTGGTCGTTTTGACACCAAAAACCCTTGATTTCGTGGAGAAATGGTGAAGTTCTTGCTAGGTTTTCTAGAGACAGAAACTAGAGAGAGAAAGGAGACGAATTTTGAGAGAGAGAGAGAGAGAGAGAGAGATAGATGGCTGGTTGGTGGGGAAAATGGGTAATTAAATGCCATCATAAATGATGGTAAAATACCCGGGTTCGTTCGGTTTCGCTCGTTTTCGCGTAAGGGCGTCGGTTTCTCGTCGTTTTCGTCTAGAAACTACTCGGTTTTAAAATAGAATTTATAAAATTATTTTAAAGTGTGATTCCAAATAAATTAACTAATTATCTTTCGTTTATTTTAAATTTTCTGAAATTATTTAAGTTATCGTTTAAAATCGAATCGTGCCGTTGTCGCGCGTACTCGTTCGAATCGTCACCCGTACGAATACGAAAACAACTACACTTCTCAATATGGTTTTCTAATTAGCGGAAATCATTCTGAACGTTAAACTTTCAGATGTATTCGTACAGATCGTCACCTATACGGATAATCCGTCAGTTTATTCATTCACGTAACGACATCCGTGTTGTTTTGTTTTGTAAAGCCTCACATACGTTTATACATAATAAACTCCTTACAAATAATCACATGATGGTTCTGTATTGCCAGCCAATTATCTGACTGATGAACCATAATTCTGAGTTTAGCTTCTCTGATCTGATTCTGAATTCACTGTTTCGTACATGAAATGATAACAACATACGATATGATTGTGAAATTACTTAAATGCATAAAGTGTGTACCTGATTTACTGTTCATATTACTGTTGAGATCACTGTTCCCATAATGGTTCCGGCACTGATGTTACACAAGCTCCCTGATGAACTCAGCGGAGTGCATGATGTATTTCACGTATCAAACCTCAATAGAGGTCTCGCTGATGAATCATTGATCATACCGTTGGAAGAAATACTAGTTGATGAACAGTTACATTTCATTGAAGAACCTGAAGAGATTATGGATCGAGAAGTCAAGAGACTGAAGCGAAGCCGTATCCCAATCGTAAAGGTTCGTTGGAACTCCAAGCGCAGACCAGAATTTACCTAGGAGCGTGAGGATCACATGAAGACAAAGTATCCCTACTTGTTCGAGAAGTAGAACCCGACTTTGATACTTAAATTTAGGGACGAAATTTCTTTAACAAGGGGAGACTGTGACATCCAGTACTTGATCGTCCGGCAAGTCTGTACGGTACGTGTACTTTCACCTTTTACTGTGTGTAAATACAACATATGAACAGTGTTTGTGATAACAGAATTCAGAATACAAGCAACAATTGTACGTGTTTAAGTGAAAACTTAAATACCGTAAGCACAACAACTCACGATAAAGAATAGTTGTATATACTTAGGTGAAAACCTAAGTACAAATAATACAATGAATCATGAAAAACAACAGTGTACAAGTAAACAACAAGGGCATGTTGGTTGAGATCTGATATCCATAGATGAAAGGAACCAGATGGCCGATAGCTCAGTATGAAAACAATGTGAAAACAGGATATTTAGTTGAGTCCGTTAGTGAGGAAACACAATTCAAACACAATTGCAGTATCGTTTCAGAATAACGAACTAATAGTGTGTTTGCGTGGGTGCGATTCACACAAACATATTTATGAGTTTGACGTTCTGAAATGATGACTGAAAAGTAGAAAACAAAAGTCAGAAAGCAAAACCATCGTCGTGTTCGATCGGGTGACGATTCGAACAAATACGCGCAAAGGCGACGCGTTCTGACTAAATAAAAACGAAAATGATACGAACGACAATAATTTAAGAAAATATAATATTTTACGTTTTACAATTTTGAAACTCATCAAAAAGTAAATAAAGAAACTCTATTATTAAAAATACGTAAAATTCGCGTAAAATATCCGAAAACGCAACGGAGACGAAAGACGAGCAACAGAAACGAACCCGAATGCTCCCAGGGTATATAAAGACTTAATGAGGCTAATTTCCTCATTTCCCACATCTTTTCCTCTCTCTAAAACCACCACCCACGAACCTATTCTCTCTCACTAGAAAACCAACTTCAAATCTTCATAACTCGGTCGTTTCTTGACGAAATCGGACGTTCTTGGTATCTAAACGAAGCTCGTGATGTCCTCTACCTATAAGTACAACAGATCGAAGAAGATAACCACTGAAATTCGAGGTATGAAGCATTAAAATCAACGAAAAGTAGGGTTTTGTCACTCCTTGTTCGACCCAAACACACAACCGGCTGGGAACTCTCAAACGAACACACTCTATATCCTCGGGAGCTAACCTTCGCATAAGACTAACAAGAGAACAGCCCTACAACCACTACCAGCTCGATGAGGATGATGATGTTGAACAAGGTTCGCAAGAACCTGTGGTGGCCTAACATGTTTTAGCAAGACCTAGTGGCCGCAAACGTTTCACCCACTGCCGAACCTTCATGCTCCTTGTCCGAACCCATGACAAAGCCGAACCTTCATGCTCCTTGGCTGAACCCATGACAAAGCCGAACCTGGTTAGCCACGAACCCTCCATGCGAACCTTCCTCCAGCGAACATAGCCACATGCGAACCTATGCATTGTCGAACCTACGCTCATGAACCATCAACCGAACCCCCGGTGAACCATGAGCAGCCGAACCCTAGGGAGGGAGTCGCAAACCTCCATCTCCACAAACCAACACCAAATCCACAAAACTATCGTGAACGAACCCAGAGCATGCTCGAACCTGCATGCAGGCGAACCTAGGGTGGCTTCGTTAATAGGTTCGCTGGAATGAAGACACATTTCCCACGGATCAGTTTAACACCATTCGGCCAATGCATCATGAACCTTCGGACCATATTAGTGCAGCCCATGAATCCCCTACGATAAGCTGGGTCCATTTGTGTGATCCATGTGGCAGTTGGGCCGAACCCACTACATTGGGCCACGGGGGATTACCCACCTATCATCCGACCAGCCCCATGAGTAGTCTAAACCTCTAATCGATCCAAGTTATCCAATCGGCCCAAGCATTAATCATTCGGCCCAAAGCCCACCAATTCGGCCCAAGTACATGTTATGTGAACCACATGAAAATGGAAAAATCAACATTTGTCTTAAACTAGAGAATAACATTGCATGGGAATTATCGTTTAGATATTACAAAGGTGGTGGGTTTAACAACAAGGAATTTCATAAAACCAAAAAAATATAGACTTTGAATAAGTTGACAAGCGATTTCAAGGAGTTAAAACAAATGGAACAATGGTAACATTTAACGATGTTACAAGAGGTGAAGGATTAATAAACTTTCATCTAAAAATCTAAGTTTATACTTGGTACTCTAATAACATGACATTAAATCAAGTTGAACCTCAAATCAATAATGGAGTATCTTAAATTTAACCTTATTAGGTTAAGAGTTTTTAAAGTTAATAACAAGTACACAGGGCCGAATGAAGACCAAGACCGAGACTCGCGAGTGTTAGCCAACTTTAGAGCAAACACACACACATACACACACGAATCCCTACAAACTTATACTTACAAGTTACAAACAACGTGAACTCAATATAGGACCGTGAATACAACAACGAGTATGATCAAGAGCGCGTGCATTTCTTGTTTAAGCTAAGTCAACCACAACTACTACAAGGTGAGTTCATATGCCGCTTTTTCTAAATCTTAATTGATTAAAAACTCTCAGAGCTGAGAAACATGCTTAACTTTTATTTATTTAAAGGTTTTAGTTTAACATATTGCTTATACTTGGATTTAGATAATATTGATTGGTTTATTATCGTTTATCATCATATGCATGCTTGTATGATCATGATATGACAGGAACAACTAAGAGGAATATGAAAGTATAATTTCATAACTCATCAACACAATAGAATAACACAATTGTAAGATTATATCTTATAACACTTAGTTATTCTTACAAGAACGAACATTGAGATAATCACAGGTTAACATGATGACAACCACAAAACACATGAATGATATGAAGATAATATATCTTCATAATATCATTTAACACCATATTTAAGTAAGTGTAATAAGACGAGTTCTTATAACACTTAGCTTACAACTCGATACATATTACAAGATAACGCGGAACAACTATCATCCACCACCTGAGTTGACTAAGTGTAGTAAGACTAGTTCTTACCACATCTTAGTGACAACAGGGTGACTATATGGAACAACAAGGAATGATAATCACGATAATGTAACTTCATGATAACAACATCATTCACACAACGAAAAACATTGTACAATAAGACAAGTATCATCCACCACATGAGTCGACTAAGTGTTGTAAGACTAGTTCGTACAACACTGTAGTGGCAACATGGTGATTATATGGAAGAACAAGAATGATGATCATGATAACGTACCTTCGTGAAATCAACATCATTCACACGACAACTAACAATGTGTAATAAGAATAAATCTTATATAACTTTGTTAACCATAATGAGAACACAACATTAAGAACATAAAACATTAGTGAACACAACAAAAATAAATTACTATTGAACTGTCTATATTACATCACGACAATCATGTGCCCTGTATTCAAGTTAATCACTGTAAGTCCCTTTCGTGAATCGCTGACCAGTTAGTTTGACGTGACTAAACCGACGATAGCATAGTGGTACCATAGATTTGACAAACCATCGGCTTGTAGGGCTGGTATGTTGATCGTATTAATCTTTTGGCCGGTAACGTCTGACTGGTGACACGGCTACCTCAAGTCAGGGTATGGAAAGCAACACATGGTGATGTTAATCTACATTTATAATTGTAATTCATCCTTCGACTCTATTGACTAGTAGACCGAGGACGTGATCTTCTCTCATGTCATATAACTGGTAGTAGTTTCCTTGAAGTCATTGAGTACACAAAGTGGTAGAGGTAAATTGGATGCATTGTGATCTTATTACGTGAGGATCACAATGGACCCAATTTAGGCTCTATGCACTACAAGATGAGAACAATATCAATAAGTTAACTGACATTCCTATTAGTAGTAATGTATCACAGTTAACGCCACAAGCAATAGAATAATGACAAGGATAAGATTAAACTAATATACTTTCCTTAAAACATTGAGGGTTTATCAATACTTCGGTTTGATAACCAAACCCCTCACATTATATTATTTTACATATAACACATTGGACAATGAATACAAACACATGGGTGAAAAGTAAACAAGTTAAACATATGGGAAATGGAAATGGGTGTCCATAGTTGTATTACCAGTAGTGTTGAACTCGATTGAGCTTGTGGTGGGATGACGTCTGGACGGGTGGTAGGCTCGACCCCTTCGTATGCCCTATATATTAGCAGGCTTGATCAGGTGAAATACCACTTGTACATATAACTAGGGAGAGGCCATTGGGTGGAACATGTGAATCAAACATTTACAAGTAACATGTATGACATTGTGATTGTGTATGTGAACAATTCAATGTTTTCAATAATCAAACTTATGAACTCACAAACCTAGTGTTGACTTTGTTTAAATGCATGCTTTCTCAGGTGACGAACATGCTTAGTTACCAGTGTTCAAGAACACAGCTAGTGGACTTTTAGAAGACCTAGCTACATTTTGTGTTGCATACTTTTGGATGGCAAAACAATGAATCATCTTTTGTATATCTTGTGCAGTTACAAGATATAAACTCATTGATTCTTTTGATTAGATTTACTTAGTTAAATTCTAAGGAAACAATGTAATTTAACTTTGAAATTCTATTCCATTGTCATGTTAGCATTTCTCATTTATTTATCATGTGTTATGTAAACAATATGATCACTTCGATTATCACAACGACATCGCGCCCCGGGAAAGTTCCGCCAGACGGGAATGTCGATCCAGCCCGTCGGCTCGGGGTGTGACATAAATCTATTCAAAAGAATCAATGAGTTTCTATCTTTTATCTACACAAGATTTATAAAAAATGATTCATTGTTTTTGTCATTCAAAAGTATGATCCAACTAAATGTAGCTAGGCCTTCTAAAAGTCCACTAGCTAATCCCTGATGTCTGGTGGCTAACCCTGTTAATCACCTGAGAAAACATGCATTTAAACAAAGTCAACACTAGGTTGGTGAGTTCATAAGTTTGATAATTTGAAAACAATTGATTTGTTGTCATTCATGATCACAATATTTCACCCTAGTTATGTTGATAATTGTTCCACTTGTTTCACAGAACGTCCTCTCCATAGTTATTCTTAGAAATAGTATTTCATCCAACCAAGAATGCTTATATATAGGGCATACGAAAGGATCGAGCCTACAACCCACCCAGACGCCATCCCACCGCATGCTTAACCGACTTCAACACTACTAGTAATAAAACTATGGATACCCATTTTATCTCAACCATAAATCCCCCAAGTATGATTATTCCCAACATTTGGAAAAGAGACGTAATTGTCTCTTTTAGCTATTCCTTAAGGATTAGCCCGGCATGTAAGATATCCCCACCGATATCTAGAACAAGACTTGATAGTCTTTGTAGCTGATCATTACTGATTAGTTTGGAGTGTAAGATATCCCCCAAAGATATCTAGAGTCAGACTTAGTAGTTTCTATGACTGTCAGTACTACCCAGTCCGGTCTGCAAGATATCCTTCCCACAATATCTATTTGAGTGAAACTTAATTGTCTCTAAGAATGTTACTATTGATAAATTTGGCGTGCAAGATGTTCTCTACATAATATCTAGAAGAATGAAAGTTTAATGTCTCGATGTATGTGGTTTATGTCTGGTTTGGATTGTAAGGTATCCTCTCCATGATACCTAGATTGAGACGTATTTGTCCTAGTGGCTGCCATTACTGACCAACTCGGTGTGTAAGATATCCTCTCCTTGATATCTATTTGAGTGAATATGTTCCCAAGACCTTTTGAGTGTTAATAATTAGAATGTTATCGCATACAATTCTCAGTATGGTCCAATGAATCGAGTCAACTCCATATCAATGAAAATGAAGTTATAACCCTTTTTTGGCATGTTGTTTGTTAGAAATGATGTAAGCGTTATGGTTATTTAATAAGATTAACCAAGTGACCCATGCTCACTACTATAGGATCCCTAAAACCCTATTCCAAGATTGTGATTTATTACAACCCGCTAAGTAGTTGTTAATGTTTGATTTCCTCCAAGATGTTCACAATGATATTCTGAATGTTATGTGTTCTCATGTGTTAACTATGCGTTCTAAGAACTTGTCTTAATGTACATGGTTGTTTTGTGTGATGGATGAATGATATCATTATCATGAATGTATGTTATCATGATTATCATTCTTGTTGTTCTTGTAATTGTCTCGTATAGTCATGTTGTTGCCTCATTGTAAGTGTCGAAATGATATAAGATCATATCTTATTTCACGTGTGTTATATAGATGTTGAAATGATTTCATGAAGTTACAATATCATGAATCATTCTAAATGTCTCAGTTGTGTTATGTTGAAACAAACATGCACACAATGATAAGCGATAATAGGGATAACCAATATTACCTAGATCATAGTAAAATCAGTATGTTGTACCGAAACTTTTAAATAAACAAAAGCTTTAAACATGTTTCACAGTCCTGAGCTTTGAAATCAGTTAAGATTAGAAAAGGGGGCATACGAACTCACCTTGTAGTGGTTGTAGTTGACTAAGGCTAAACAAGAATGAACGCGCTCTTTGTTGTACTTGTTGTTGTTTTCACGATCCTGTATTGATTTCAGATTGTTTGTAACTTATAAGTATAAGTTATAGTAATTCGTGTGCGTGTATGTGTTAGCCCTAAAGTTGGCTAACACTCGTAAGTCTCGGTCATCATTCGGCCCTTGTTCATTTGTAATTGATTTTACTAACACTTAACTATTTTAAGTTAAGCTTAGTAAGTAGTGTTTTGATTTTATGCTTCACTTGCCTTAACTTGTTCTTGAAAATCCAAAACCTTGTCATTATGTTCTAGTTAATTTTTTCGATATGAAACTTAGTAAATCAACCCAAGAATAAACTTAGGTTTATGGTTTAAGACCCCACATATTGTTCTTGTTATAACTTGATGTTTTGAGTTTGTGAAGTTCATTAAAACACAACTCACCACCTTTGTAGTATTTTTAGAAAATCCATGCATGTTACTCCTTGTAATTTGATTTCATGTGTTGATGGGAATTCTAAACCATGTGGACCGAATCAATTGACCATGGGCCGAACCAGGCCATGGGCCGACTGGATGGGCGGAACCCTTGGTCATAAGCTAAATGATGGCCGAATGTGTGTGTTAGCCGAATAATCAGATTTAGGTCGTTTGGACTTTGCTTATGCGAATGGCCCTTGGCCGCATGGGGCCTGCTATACCCAATGGGTGTGGTCCGACCGAGAGAAGCATGGCTCCTGGCCGAATGAAGACAGTTGGGCGATCGAATGAAAGTGCTTGGCCGACCGAATAGGAGCCTAGACCGAGTGAACCATCAACCGAATGAAGTTGGCCGAAATAGACTTGGCCCGAACTAGTCTGCTTCATGCGAATGATGAGCCGATCGAAGTAAATGACACCGAAGGAAAGTCATTCGGTCGGGTGGCTGACTCAGGCGGCCCTTGGCCATTCGGCCGAAGCAGCCATTCGGCTAGCTGTAACCGGTTCGGCTAGGTGGTCCTAACCACACCTACTTTCGAGATCCATGGAGGTTTTCTAGGATGCTGTATGCTAGAGCTAATTTACATGGTGTATGGTTCGAGGAAAGGGGTCTTTTAGACGGTGTAGGGAAGTGGGTCGACATAAGGGTTAATAAACCCTAATTTTCGAGACTTTGAGGCTGATTTTACCCCAGATTCTGTTGGTTTAACTTCCGATCGGTTGTACTTTCGTGTAGAGGGTGATGAGAGCTTCGTTTAGACAACAAATTGGAGTAATTTCATCAAGGATTAAGTGAGTTCTTGAGGTTTGAAGTTCCAAAATTTTAGAGAGAGAGGTGTAGGTGGGGTATTAAATGTGATTAAATGCTTAAGATGGGGTTTTTATACCCCGCGTATATTCGGGATCGTTTCGTTTGCTCGGTTCTGGTTTTCGTCGCGTTTCCTGTACGTTACGCGCGTATTCTACGCATTTAGGATAATTAGTTTTCTCGGACTGTTTTGATGAGTTTCAAAATTGTCAAACATAAAATATTATGTTTCCTTCAATTTTACTGATTCGTTCGCAATTAAATCGTTAAACGTTGTTATTTCGTTACGAACCAAGAATTACATGTTGTCTCACAAAGTTGAGGTTATAAATTTGCGTTTAGGTGTGAATTTCTAAAATATAATATTACTATCTTATTTTTATTATTTTAACGATCGAGATCGTTAGTTTTCACCATTTCGTCAAAAAACGTCACATACGCGCGTTTTCATACAAAGCGCTAGCTGTACGAATACGATCGTACGTTTAACTTTCTGATTTGGTTTTCTACTTATCAGTTATCATTCAGAACGTTAAACCCACAGATATGTTTGTGTGAATCGTCACCCACGCAGACACGCTGTCGGTTTATTATTCGTATACGATACAGAGTTACTGTTTTGCATTGAACATTCTCACAGACGGACTCAATTATACTTGCCTATTTTCACATTGGCATTATTGGATTCACATTGCTTTCATACTCAGTCGTCGGCCATCTGATTCCTGTCGTCTACGGATATCAGATCGCAACCGATATGTTCTTGTAATTTGTTTGTACACTGTTGTTTCTCTTGAGGTGTTGTATTTCCTGTATTTAATTTTTCACTTAAACACATACAACGGTTGATTGTTTTCTGAGTTCTGTTGTTACACAATTGTTTACACAATGTATTTACACACAGTAAATAGTGAAAGTACACATATCGTACTGACTTGCCGGACGATCTGGCACTGGGTGTCACACCCACTGACCCAATAAAACCCACAACCGTTGCCCCTTCTTCCTTTGCCTCAACCACTCAGGACATACAAAGTCCAACTGGTTCTGTCCAATCTGAACATAACCCAATCTTCCCCAAACAGATTTCTCCTAACATATCTATTCCTTCTTCACCTGTACACACGTTTAAGGAAAACTCACCTACTCTTTCTCCAAACTCTGCCTCTCAAACCCTTCTGGAACTATCCTCACATACCTCCCTTCCCACTACCCTCAATGCATCCAAAACTGGGCAAAAACCAGCTCCCATAATCACTCAGTTTTTCTCAAGAAAACAAAAGAGTGTGGCCAGAAAATCCAAAACTGTAACAACCCATTTTAGGGAATTATTATAAGTAAAATGTAGTTGTAGTATAAATTATGTTTAACTTTAGTTGATAGGTGTTTTATTAATATTTGTAAATTATAACTAATTGGAGGGTGTTTTAAGAGTAATTGTTAATTACAACAATATGTTGGGTGTTTACTAAATTAATTTGGTTAGTTATAACTAGTTAGATTAAACTAGAACTTGAGGGACTGAATCTGCCAACCTATGAAACTTAAATTAAAAGGGTGTTAAGTATGACAAGTTGATCAAAAATTCAGTCCAGGACTAAATTGGGGTTGGGGGTCGACTGTTAAGAAGCAAAACTCAAAAACTCCAACTTTTGATCAAATTGGAGGTAGAATGTTGATTTGATCCTAAATGCAAGAATAAATTGGAGTTCCCCTTGCATCCAACTAAATTTAGGTATGATTTGTGGATGTTCTTGATGGGGATTTCATGGGACTCCATTAGGGTTGCGGGTTTGATGGGTAAAAATCTAAATTGAGTGTTTTGAGATTGTCAAATGTTGTTAATTATGCTAATAATCATGTAGGAACATCTTTTAATTGTTTTCTTTCATGATTGAGATGTTATGATAATGGGGGATTGGGGTTTTCATAGAGTAGATCAACATGGTGTGTAAAGGGAGTTTTAAAGGTTGGGATTTGATGATTATCACAAAATTGCTGTAGTTTGTGGTGAAAATGATGAAATTGATAATCTATAAACAAAATAATGGAGTTACATAGATGTGTTAATGATGAATGATCATTAGAAGATGAACTTGTGGATATATGGTAATTGATGAAATGCCAAGTAGAGTAATCAACTTAAAACTAGTTTAAAACTAATGAGGATATGAAATTATATGTGGATACTAAATCAATGAGGAAGAGTTGATTTGATTAAGGTTCAATTGGAAGTGATTAAAGTTAAAATGGTGACATTGGGGTGAACGGGTGTATTTTGACTAATTGTAGTCAAACTTTATTTTAAACATATTAGTTGTGATAATAGGAATTGATAGTGAAGGTGTGAGGGGCACCAAACGACCCGGGAAAGAATTTTTTATAGCGGATAGCGCATTGGAACAAGGTAAGTCACCCAAATCTTTTACTTGCTATGTGTATAGGTGTTATGCATGCATGAATGTTATAGTGAAAGATTTGACTTTGAAGTGAATTGGTGATTGTGATCTTCTTGTTTGACAATAATAGGCAACAGGAGGTATATTGCTTAGTTTATAGTGGATATGGTGTTTATTTGGTTACTATGATTTGACTTGATGTCTAATTGTATGTTTGGTGATTGTATGAAAAGAGTTCAAGGTGTGTGAACTTATAATTGGGATTAACTCAAATTGGTGTTTTGGATCACAAGTGGTGAGACCATGACATTGGATTATTCACATGGTGTGTGAATGCCCTTTGTTGGGTGTAATCAAGTTAGTAAAACACAAGTGGTGTGGTTTACTTAACTTGAGAAATCCTAAGGAATAAGATTTCAATGATGTTTTGGGTACAAATGAACCGTTAGTAAATCGTTTGACATTATGACCATGATGGTTATAAATTGTTGAATTAAGATGTTTAGTATGTTTCTATGGTGTTATATAATGTTTTTAGGGGTATTGGAATGGTCGGAAATGAGTGGAATGGGTCGAGATATTTATAAACATCAAAAATGGTCGTGAAGGGGGTGCCCGGCGTATCATACGCCAGGGGGCGTATGATACGCCACTTTCAGCTCAAATGCTTGAAATTCTCTGTGATACGCCGACCAATACGCCAACCAATACGTTGGGTGCTGATTTTGACAAAAATTGACTATTTTGGTCATGTAAGCTCGGGAGGGCGAGCATGGTGATCTTAGTTCTAACAAACTAAAAATGACTTAATTATGGTGTTTTCAGGTGAACGGAAGGGGTGAAAGTGGTTGTGATCCGATCGTTTTGTAAGGACTTGGATCAAACATGTTTTTGGAGTTATTCTTTTTTTGTTTGAAACAAAGTTTTTGGGAATAACCCTAGTGTAATTATGATGGTTGAATGTTTAACTAACATCAAATAGTTTGTAAATTTTATATAAAGTGGGGTGTTCGAGGTGTCTAATTCACTTGTTTGTATGAAAAATCTAGGACCTATCTTTGAGTTGTTGTTTATAACAAGTGTCATGTGTTGGTGGGTTTTGGGTCTTACAAGTTGGCATCAGATCCATTGGTTTGTGGGACTCAAGTGCATCGTGAACACTTGAACTCAAATCGTTGTGTTTTTGATATAGGGAGTATTGTTTGATCCGAGACTCGATCACGAAGCCGGGGGTTTAAGGTGACAAGTTTGACAAATGTTTACCTTAGTTGTATATGTTTATTGGTGTAAATTTGTTTGTTAAACAAAAATTCTTAGTCATATTATGAGAAGGTAAAGTTAAGGAATTGGATATGTGAAGTGTACAACGTTATGTCTGGCCAACATAAGATTATATTCTTGATATGGATAAGACCTTAATGGAATCAACTCATACTATGGTTATGAACATTAGGTAAGGTGTTAGAAGTTTATGTTTTGATGCTTTTCATGTCAGTTTTTATAGTGTTCTTAGTTTTATGAACTAGATAGCAAAACTTATGTATCAAATAACTTGTTGTAGCCATAGAATGGCTGGTTGTGTTGACATTCATGGTGGTGACGGTCATGAAACTAACCTCACTGAATTGCAAAGTATGGTGAGGGAAGAGGTAGCAAGAGCGTTGGAAGTTTTGATTCCTCACCATATGGAGGGTTTACAAGCCTCCATGAAGGAATTCATTCGACAATAGTTTGCAACTCTTAGAGGGGGCCGAGATGGGAAAGAACTCCAAAGAAAGTAATTTATAAGGTGTTTGAAGGTTGCAAGCCTAGCGAATTCAAGGGGTAGGTTGACCCATTATTAAGTCAGCGATTGATAACCGACATGGAGGGCACGTTCGGGACGAGCCATTGTGATCCGGAAGATGATGTGATCTTTGCGGGAAATCAGTTGAGAGAAAGGGCAAAGGATTGGTGGGAGATTCTTCGAAAGGAGAAGGGTAGGGATGGCATTAAGAGTCTAATATGGGGGGAGTTTAAGGAGCTGTTTCTTAAACGATTATGTCCGCAGGTGGCGATCGACAATATTACTGAGTTCCACTCACCTACAAAGTTCCACTCAAGTAAGGGAGTTAAGGATTGCACAAAATCAGGGACATACCACATGGGTGATTGTTCGGTGCGACCTTTATCCTGCCACAAGTGTGGAAAACAAGGTCATCTTGCTAATCAATGCTCGAGCTATTGGTGCATATTTTGCGTGTCCGCTGCTGGTCGAATAGCTTAGATTTATATTTGCTCATTTGTAATCACTTGTATGTATTTGTATGTTGTCACACCGGGAACAGAGTTGTTCGTAGGGGCATATGCTAATGAGTTCAATGTGTAAGGGTCCATTCATATGAATGAGCATACGAATGTCTCCATATGTACGAATGGGATACATCCCTATAAATACCAGTTTCCAGAATTTGAGAGTAAAGGTTTTTGTGTGTTCTAGGGTTTTGAGCAGGATAGGGGGAGAGATCATGCTTGATCTCTCGTCGGCAACACTATGTTCTTTTATGAGGGTTGATTCAATCATGTAATCATTTGATTCCTCAATATATCATTTGATTTGATTCATACTCTTCATCTGAGCTAAACCTAACCTTCCGTCCATCACTGAAATTGCCGGTCCTTAACGTTTTTTCACGAGCCCTTTGAATTTATGTTATAATTGCTACAAACCGAGGCATGTTCGACGGTTGGATTTGGTGGAACAGAAAATCGATCGTTTAAGGGTCAATGAAGGGGAAAGAAGGTTGAGGTATCCAAACGAAAAGGTAGGGCCTTTCAAATCACTGCGGAGGAAGCCAAAGTCACACAATATGTATTGATAGGTACTTTCTTCATCAAAAGATTGCCTACTTACATTTTATTTGATTCGGGAGCTAGTAGATCATTTGTGTCTATGAATTTTATACATCATCCTTCTTTTGTTTTTGAAAAATTGTCGGGGCCTTCAGAAATAGAAAATAGCAGATTCCAAATGCATCCTAGTATGCGATGTCTTTTGAAAATGTAAATTAACCATCGATGGGGGAGGATTTTTATATTGATTTGATACCTATGCTATTGGGGGAGTTTGACGCTGTGGTTGGGATGGATTGGCTTTTGGCTCACGGGGCCAACATTGTGTGCAAACATAATATTTTTCCATTGATGTCTCCTAGGGGACATGAGGTGTGTATTCGTGGGGAGAAACGTGGTGGCATGATCTTATGTTCTTTAACCGAGGCTATGAAGTATTTGAACAATGGGGGACGATCGTTTCTTGCTTACGTGGTGGATTCGGAGTAAGGAGTGAAGATGATAGAAGACATTCCTATAGTTCATGATTTTTCGAATGTCTTTCCGTATGAACTACCGGGATTACCTCCCGAAAGGGATGTGGAGTTACGAACAGATCATTAGTTTTCACCATTTCGTCAGAAAACGTCACTTACGCGCATTTTCGTACAGAGCGCTAGATGTACGAATACGATCGTACGTTTAACTTTCTGATTTGGTTTTCTACTTATCAGTTATCATTCAGAACGTTAAACCCATAGATATGTTTGTGTGAATCGTCACCCACGCAGACACGCTGTTGGTTTATTATTCGTATACGATACTGAGTTATTGTTTTGCAATGAACATTCTCACAGACGGACTCAACTATACTTGCCTATTTTCACATTGGCATTATTGGATTCACATTGCTTTCATACTGAGTCGTCGGCCATCTGATTCCTGTCGTCTACGGATATCAGATCGCAACCGATATGTTCTTGTCATTTGTTTGTACACTGTTGTTTCTCTTGAGGTGTTGTATTTCCTGTATTTAAGTTTTCACTTAAACACATACAACGGTTGTTTGTTTTCTAAGTTCTGTTGTTACACAACTGTTTACACACTGTATTTACACACAGTAAATAGTGAAAGTACACATATCGTACTGACTTGCCAGACGATCTGGCACTGGGTGTCACACCCACTGACCCAATAAAACTCACAACCCCGTTGCCCCTTCTTCCATTGCCTCAACCACTCAGGACATACAAAGTCCAACTGGTTCTGTCCAATCTGAACATAAACCAATCTTCCCCAAACAGATTTCTCCTAACATATCTATTCCTTCTTCAACTGTTCACACGTTTAAGGAAAACTCACCTACTCTTTCTCCAAACTCTGCCTCTTAAACCCTTTTGGAGCTATCCTCACATACCTCCCTTCCCAGTACCCTCAATGCATCCAAAATTGGGCAAAAACCAGCTCCCATAATCACTCAGTTTATCTCAAGAAAACAAAAGAGTGTGGCCAGAAAATCCAAAACTGTAACAACCCATTTTAGGGAATTATTATATGTAAAATGTAATTGGAGTATAAATTATGTTTAACTTTAATTGATGGGTGTTTTATTAATATTTGTAAATTATAACTAATTGGAGGGTGTTTTAAGAGTAATTGTTAATTACAAAAATATGTTGGGTGTTTACTAAATTAATTTGGTTAGTTATAACTAGTTAGATTAAACTAGAACTTAAGGGACTGAATCTGCCAACCTATGAAACATAAATTAAAAGGGTGTTAAGTATGACAAGTTGGTCAAAAATTCAATCCAAGACTAAATTGGGGGTGGGGGTCGACGTACAAAGGAGGAAACAAGAAGCAAAACTCAAAAACTCCAACTTTTGATCAAATTAGAGGTAGAATGTTGATTTGATCCTAAATGCAAGAATAAATTGGAGTTCCCCTTGCATCAAACTAAATTTAGGTATGATTTTTGGGTGTTCTTGATGGGGATTTCGTGGGACTCCATTGGGGTTGCGGGTTTGATGGGTAAAACTCTAAATTGAGTGTTTTGAGATTGTCAAATGTTGTTGATGATGCTAATAATAATGTAGGAACGTCTTTTAATTGTTTTCTTTCATGATTGAGATGTTATGATAATGGGGGATTGGGGTTTTCATGTAGTAGATCAACATGGTGTGTAAAGGGAGTTTTAAAGGTTGGGATTTGATGATTATCACAAAATTGCTGTAGTTTGTGGTGAAAATGATGAAATTGATAATCTATAAGCCAAATAATGGAGTTACATAGATGTGTTAATGATGAATGATCATTAGAAGATGAACTTGTGCATATATGGTAATTGATGAAATGCCAAGTAGAGTAATCAACTTAAAACTAGTTTAAAACTAATGGGGATATGAAATTATGTGTGGATACTAAATCAATGAGGTAGAGTTAATTTGATTAAGCTTCAATTGGAACTGAGTAAAGTTAAAATGGTGACATTGGGGTGAACGGGTGTATTTTGACTAATTGTAGTCAAACTTTATATTAAACCTATTAGTTGTGATAATAGGAATTGATAGTGAAGGTGTGAGGGGCACCAAACGACCCGGGAAAGAATTTTTTATAGTGGATAGCGCGTTGGAACAAGGTAAGGCACCCAAATCTTTTACTTGCTATATGTATAGGTGTTATGCATGCATGAATGTTATAGTGAAAGATTTGACTTTGAAGTGAATTGGTGATTGTGATCTTCTTGTTTGACAATAATAGGCAATAGGAGGTGTATTGCTTAGTTTATTATGGATATGGTGTTTATTTGGTTATTATGATTTGACTTGATGTCTAATTGTATGTTTGGTGATTGTATGAAAAGAGTTCAAGGTGTGTGAACTTATAATTGGGATTAACTCAATTGGTGTTTTGGATCACAAGTGGTGAGACCATGACATTGGATTATTCACATGGTGTGTGAATGCCCTTTGTTGGATGTAATCAAGTTAGCAAAACACAAGTGGTGTGGTTTACTTAACTTGAGAAATCTTATGGAATAAGATTTCAATGATGTTTTGGGTACAAATGACCTGTTAGTAAATCGTTTGACATTATGACCATAATGGTTATAAATTGTTGAACTAAGATGTTTAGTATGTTTCTATGGTGTTATATAATGTTTTTAGGGGTATTGGAATGGTCGGAAATGAGTGGAATGGGTCGAGATGGTTAAAAACAACAAAAATGGTCGTGAAGGGGGTGCCCAGCGTATCATATGCCACTTTCAGCTCAAATGCTTGAAATTCTCTGTGATACGCCGACCAATACGCTAACCAATACGTTGGGTGCTGATTTTGACAAAAATTGACTATTTTGGTCATGTAAGCTCGGGAGGGCGAGCATGGTGATCTTACTTAGTTCTAACAAACTAAAAATGACTTAATTATGGTGTTTTCAGGTGAACGGAAGGGGTGAAAGCGATTGTGATCCGATCGTTTTGTAAGGACTTGGATCAAACTTGTTTTTGGAGTTAATCTTTTTTTTTTTGAAACAAAGTGTTTGTGAATAACCCTAGTGTAATTATGATGGTTGAATGTTTAACTAACATCAAATATTTTGTAAAGTTTATATAAAGTGGGGTGTTCGAGGTGTCTAATTCACTTGTTTGTATGAAAAATCTAGGACCTATCTTTGAGTTGTTGTTTATAACAAGTGTCATGTGTTGGTGGGTTTTGGGTCTTACAAGTTGACATCAGATCCATTGGTTTGTGGGACTCAAGTGCGTCGCGAACACTTGAACTCAAATCGTTGTGTTTTTGATATAGGGAGTATCGTTTGATCCGAGACCCGATCACAAAGCCGGGGGTTTAAGGTGACAAGTTTGACAAATGTTTACCTTAGTTGTAAATGTTTATTGGTGTTTGGTGTGAATTTGTTTGTTAAACCAAAATTCTTAGTCATATTATGAGGAGGTAAAGTTAAGGAATTGGATATGTGAAGTGTATAATGTTATGTCTGGCCAACATAAGATTATATTCTTGATATGGATAAGACCTTAATGGAATCAACTCATACTATGGTTATGAACATTAGGTAAGGTGTTAGAAGTTGATGTTCTGATGCTTTTCAGTTCATATTTCATAGTGTTCTTAGTTGTATGAACTAGATAGCAAAACTTATGTATCAAATAAGTTGTTGTAGCCATAGAATGGCAGGTTGTGTTGACATTCATGGTGGTGACGGTCATGAAACTAACCTCACTGAATTGCAAAGTATGGTGAGGGAAGAGGTAGCAAGACCGTTGGAAGTTTTGATTCCTCACCATATGGAGGGTTTACCAGCCTCCATGAGGGAATTCATTCGACAATAGTTTGCAACTCATAGAGGGGGCCGAGATGGGGAACGAACTCCAAAGAAAGTATCTTATAAGGAGTTTGTAGCTTGCAAGCCTAGCCAATTCAAGGGGTAGGTTGACCCATTATTAAGTCAGCGATGGATAACCGACATGGAGGGCACATTCGGGACGAGCCATTGTGATCCGGAAGACGATGTGATCTTTGCGGGAAATCAGTTGAGAGAAAGGGCAAAGGATTGGTGGGAGCTTCTTCGAAAGGAGAAGGGTAGGGATGGCATTAAGAGTCTAATATAGGGGGAGTTTAAGGAGTTGTTTCTTAAACGATTTTGTCCGCAGGTGGCACAAAGTGTGATTAGCAATTTCGGCGGAGATAGAGGGTTTCCAAGATGACACAAAGTCAACTAAAGATAACCAATATCGTCCTAGTTACTTAACACACCGGTGAATAGTTAAGAGGAAACACTGCATGGCAAGCACTGAGAGGGCATCAGTGAATTTCCGTGATATCTGGACCATGAAGGACACCCCATGGCAAGCACTGAGAGACCAAAATAGGTCCATTCTAGTCCGGACCCTGAAGAACATTTTATGGCAAGCACTGAGAGCCCAAATATGCTCTTCAAGTTCTGACTCTAAAGAACACCTGAAGGCAAGCACTGAGAGACCAACAATTGTTCTTCAAGTTCTGACCATGTAAAACATCCTATGGCAAGCACTGAGAGACCAAAACGGTATGTTCTACCATAGCCAATAGCTTTAGCATACAAGTTTATAGCATTCAAATAGTACAGCATTTACGTAACTTGTGCACAAGTACTAGCTTCACAACCGGTAAGGCAAGCACTGAGAGGCCAGACCGTTGTTTTGATTTGATTCATACTCTTCATCTGTGCTAACCCTAACCTTCATTCCATCACTGAAATTGCCGGTCCTTAACGTTTTTTCACGAGCCCTTTGAATTTATGTTATAATTGCTACAAACCGGGGCATGTTCGGAATGAGTGCCATGAACTCAACAGGGTTGGATTTGGTGGAACAGAAAATCGATCTTTTAAGGGTCAAGGAAGGGGAAAGAAGGTTGAGGTATCCAAACGAAAAGGTAGGGCCTTTCAAATCACTGCGGAGGAAGCCAAAGTCACACAATATGTATTGATTGGTACTTTCTTCATCAAAAGATTGCCTACTTACATTTTATTTGATTCGGGAGCTAGTAGATCATTTGTGTCTATGAATTTTATACATCATCCTTCTTTTGTTGTTGAAAAATTGTCGGGGACTTTAGAAATAGAAAATAACAGATTCTAAATGCATCCATGTATGTGATGTCTTTCAAAAATGTAAATTAACCATCGATGGGGGAGGATTTTTATATTGATTTGATACCTATGGTATTGGGGGAGTTTGACGCTGTTGTTGGGATGGATTGGCTTTTGGCTCACGGGGCCAACATTGTGTGCAAACATATATTTTTCCATTGATGTCTCCTAGGGGACATGAGGTGTGTATTCGTGGGGAGAAACGTGGTGGCATGATCTTATGTTCTTTAACCGAGGCTATGAAGTATTTGAACAATGGGGGACGATCGTTTCTTGCTTACGTGGTGGATTCAGAGAATGGAGTGAAGATGATAGAAGACATTCTTGTAGTTCATGATTTTTCGAATGTCTTTCCGGATGAACTACCGGGATTACCTCCCGAAAGGGATGTGGAGTTACGAATTGATTTTTTCCCGGGGCTAAACCCATTGCTTAGGCACCATACCTGTTGGCGCCATCTGAATTGCAAGAGATGATGTATCAATTGCAAGAACTTCTTGACCGAGGTTTTATTAGTCCGAGCATCTCACCTTGGGGTGCACCGGTGTTATTTGTCAAGAAGAAAGATGGGAGTTTTAGAATGGGTATAGATTATCGGGAGTTGAACAAGGTCACGGTGAAAAATAGGTATCCATTACCTACGATTGAGGACCTCTTTGACCAATTACCGGGTGCATCATGGTTTTATAAGATCGATCTTCGATCGGGATACCATGAGTTAAAGGTTAGAGAGGAAGACATTCCAAAGACGGATTTTCGTACTAGGTACGAGCATTACGAGTTTTTTGTGATGTCCTTTGGGTTAACAAACGCACTGGTGGTGTTCATGGATTTGATGAATCGGGTGTGTTGTCCAATGTTAGATAGGTCAGTCATTGTGTTCATCGATGACATACTTATTTATTCCAAGAATAAATCCGGTCACGCGTGTCACCTGCGTGAAGTTCTTAAAACGCTTTGCAAGCAGAAAATGTATGCCAAGTTCTCCAAGTGTGAGTTCTTGTTACATGAAGTACAATTCTTGGGACATGTTGTCAACACCGATGGCATACATGTCGATTCTTCAAAAATTCAGGCGGTTAAGAAATGGAGTCCACCCATGACTCCAACCGAGGTTAGAAGTTTTCATGGTTTAGCCTGTTATTACAGGAGGTTTATTCAATACTTTGCCAAGGTTGCCTCATCTTTGACAAAGCTTACGAGAAAGAGTACTAAGTTGGTGTGGGGTGATGAGCAGGAAAAGGCGTTTCAAGAATTAAAGACAAAACTAGCAGAAGCGTCGGTGTTGACATTACCATATGGACCTGATGATCCTATGGTGTATTCCGATGCATCATATGTTTGTCTTGGGTGTGTTCTTATGCAAAAAGGGAAATTTATTGCTTATGCTTCATGTCAGTTGAAAGTTCATGAGGTTAACTATCATGTTCATGACTTAGAGCTTGCGGCGGTTGTATTCGCATTAAAGATATGGCGTCATTATCTTTATGGGGTGAAATGTGCAATTTATACCGACCACAAGAGTTTGAAATATTTCTTCACTCAGAAGGAATTGAAAATGAGGCAGAGACGTTGGATTGAGTTACTCAAAGAATACGACTGCGAAATTCTCTATCATACAGCGAAAGCAAATGTAGTGGTGGACGCTTTGAGTAGAAAGGAGGAACCTTTACACATTCGGGTAAAAGCAATGAAAATTGTGGTCAAAACAGATTTAGTGAATTAAATTAAAGCTGCTCAAACAGAATCTTTAAAGGAGGAGAATTGGAAACGTGATAGAATTAAGGTGTTAGCTCATCAATTGGACGAGGATAGTCGTGGACTAAAGACAAGGTGGGGTCGGGTGTGATACCTCCCACTTATCCTTTAAAGACGGCTTTATTGGAGTAAACTCATAAACCGAGATACTCAATTCATCCGGGAGGCACGAAAATGTCTCGTGAGTTGTGGGTTAACTATTGGTGGCCGAGGATGAAACGTGATATCGTCAAGTATGTCGAAAAATGCTGGACTTGTGCTCAAGTTAAGGCAGAACATCAAAAGCTGAACGGTAAGCTACAACGTTTGGAAATTCCGATGTGGAAGTGGGAGTATACTACGATGGACCTAATCACGAAGCTTCCTAAGACTAGGAATGGTTATGATACGATATGGGTCATCGTAGATTGGTTATCAAATAGTGCTCACTTTATACCGATCTAGGAGACGTATTCTTCCCAGAATAAGGCCGAAATTTATGTTAAGGAGGTGGTGTCTCGGCATGGATTACCTGTGACTATTGTGTCTGATCATGACACTCGATTCACTTCCCATTTTTGGAAGAATTTTCGGGAGGAATTGGGTATGAAACTGGTATTAAGCACGACGTATCACCCTCAAACGGATGGTCAAAGTGAAAGAACCATTCAAACACTTGAGGACACGTTACGGACGTGCATCATTGACTTTGGAGGGAGTTGGGATGACTACTTACTGTTGACGGAGTTTTCTTATAATAACAGTTATCATTCCAGTCATGGAATGCCTCCTTTTGAGGTTTTTTATGGGACAAAATGTAGAACTCCCGTGTGTTGGGGAGAAGTGGGCCCAAGAGAACTCTCTAGCAAAAAGGTAATAAAGGTGACGAATTAAAGGATCGATCAGATACGAGCTCATTTAAAGGCGCACAAGAATGTCAGAAATCGTATGGAGATAAATGGAGGAGGCCGATCGAATTCCGAGTGGGAGACTTTGTGTTGCTAAAGGTTTCCCCTTGGAAGGGTGTGATTCATTTTCGAAAGCGGGGGAAACTTAGTCAACGATTTATTGGACCATTCAAGATTATAGCTCGGATTGGGAAGGTTGCCTATCGCTTAGAGATACCGGAGGGGTTGAGTAGGATTCACAATACATTCCACGTGTCTTATCTACGAAAGTGCTTGGCGGACGAATCGGCTTATGTGCCAATGCAGGATTTGGTGATTGATGATAAAGTCAATTATATTGAAAAACCAGTGGCTATCTTGGATAGAAAAGTCAAGAAACTTCTGAATAAGATGGTTAACCAAGTTATGGTGCATTGGAAGAACAGGCGGGGTTCAAATGCTACGTGGGTGTCCGAGGATGAAATGCAGAAATTTTATCCTTTTCTTTTTGAGGTGTAATGAGGTTTCGGGGACAAAACCTTTGTAAGGAGGGGATAATTTATAACAACCCATTTTAGGGTATTATTATAAGTAAAATGTAATTGGAGTGTAAATTATGATTTACTTTAACTAGTGGGTGTTTTATAAATATTAGTAAAATATTAGTAATTGGAGGGTGTTTTAAGAGTAATTGTAAATTACAACAATATGTTGGGTGTTTACTAACTAAATTTGGTTAGTTATACCTAGTTAGATTAAAATAGAACTTGAGGGACTGAATCTGCCAAACTATGAAACATAAATAAAATGGGGTTAAGTATGACAAGTTGGTCAAAAATTCAGTCCAAGACTAAATTGGGGGTGGGGTCGACGTACAACAGGAGGAAAGATGGGGCAAAACTCAAAAACTCCAACTTTTGATCAAATTGGAGGTTGAATGTTTATTTGATCCTAAATGCAAGCATATATTGGATTTCCCCTTGCGTCTAACTATATTTAGGTATGATTTTTAGGTGTTCTTGATGGGGATTTCATGAGTCTCCATTGGGGTTGTCGGTTTAAGGGGTAAAACTCTTAATTAAGTGTTTTGAGAGTGTCAAATGCTGTTAATGATGCTAATAATTATGTAGGAATAAATTTTAATTGTTTTCTTTCATGACTGAGATGTTATGATAATGGGGGATTGGGATTTTCATGGAGTAGATGAACATGGTGTGTAAAGGGATTTTTAAATGTTGGGATTTGAAGATTGTCACTAAATTGCTATTGTTTGTGGTGAAAACGATGGAATTGATCATCTATAAACAAAATAATGGATTTACATAGATGTGTTATGATGAATGATCATTAGAAGATGAACTTGTGCATATATGGTGTTTGATGAAATGCCAAGTAAAGTAATCAACTTAAAAACTAGTTTAAAACTAATGGGGATATGAAATTATTTGTGGATACTAAATCAACAAGGTTTAGTTGACTTGATTAAGGGTCAATTGGAAGTGATTAAAGTTAAAATCGTGACATTGGGGTGAATGGGTGTATTTTGACTAATTGTAGTCAAACTTTATACTGAACCTATTAGTTGTGATTATAGGAATTGATAGTGAAGGTGTGAGTGGCACAAACGACCCGGGAAGTGATTTGTTATAGAGGATAGCGCGTTGGATCAAGGTAAGTCACCCAAATCTTTTACTTGCTATGTGTATTGGTGTTATGCATGCATGAATGTTATAGTAAAAGATTTGACTTTGAAGTGAATTGGTGATTGTGATCTTGTTGTTTGATAATAATAGACATTATAAGGTATATTGCTTAGTTTATTGTGTATATGGTGTTTATTTGGTTGTTATGATTTGACTCAAATTGGTGTTTTGAATCAAAAGTGGTGTGATCTTGACATTGGATTATTCACATAGTGTGTGAATGTCCTTTGTTGGGTGTATATAAATTAGTAAAACACAAGTGGTGTGGTTTACTTAACTTGAGAAATCTTGTGGAATAAGATTTCAATGGTGTTTTTGGTACAAACGACCCGTTAGTAAATCGTTTGACATGATGACCATGATGGTTATAAATTGGTGAATTAAGGTGTTTAGTATGTTTATATGGTGTTATATAATGTTTATGGGTATTAGAATGGTCGGAAATGAGCGGAATGGGCCCTGAAGGGCGTGCCCGGCGTATGATACGACCTTTTCAGCTCAAATGGTTGAAAGTCTCTGTGATACGCCGACCAATACGCCAACCAATACGTCGGGTTCTGATTTTGACCAAAATTGACTATTTTGGTCATGTAAGCTCAGGAGGGCTGGCATGCTGATCTTACTTTGTTCTAAAGAGCAAACGGTGACTTAATTATGGTGTTTTCAGGTGTACGGGAGGGGTGAAAGCGGTTGTGATCGGATCGTTTTGCAAGGACTCAAATTAATCATGTTTTTGGAGTTAATCTTTTTCTTGGTTTAAAACAAAGTTTTCGTGAATAACCCTAATGTAATTATGATGATTAAATGTTTAACTAACATCAAATATTTTGTAATGTTTATGTAAAGTGGGGTGTTAAAGGTGTCTAATTCACTTGTTTGGTTGAAAAATATGGGACCTATCTTTGAGTTGTAGTTTATAACACATGTCATGTGTTGGTGGGTTTTGGGGCTTACAAAAACCCCCACAGAAAAACCCAAGAAACCTTTAACCCCCATTCTAGAAACATGTTCGGACTTATATGATGATCAGACTACTGCCTCTCTTATTCCAAGAAAGAGAAGGCTCATATTGGGTGAGAATGACGAGTCTGACTTACCCAAAACCTCCACAACTCCCTCAACAACAAAGTTAGCAGATGCTGCAAAATCACAAACGTCTCCGGTGAAGGAATAAAGAAACAGAAAAGGAGAATAAGATCCTAGCTAGTCTAGAAGCCACTGGTCTCTTAGGATATGATTTGGTCAAGACTTATCATGAACAATTAGCCTTAATGGATTAGCAACAAAATAAAGCCTACCAGGGTGAGAGGGACCAACTGATCAAGTTTCTGCTGGATGAGGTAAATACAAAGTTGAAACCTTCAGCAACTAGGATATCACAAGCCTCGGAAATGAAGCTGAGGTTCTATCCAAAAAATAAAGGCATACATCAAGAAGAAGAAGACCCTTGAGTAGAGAAGAAGGATAAAACACATCCTCATCCAAAACCAATAGGGACCAAAGAACACTATAACAAGATGGAGAAATGATGTTATGTTTGATGAATGGTCAAAATTCAAAAGAGAGAACATTGATCATCCCTAGCCTTGGAAAGAAGCCACTTCACCCTCCCCTACTATAGTGTCCCAGCTCAAGGATGCCAATCCAAGCACATTGCTTGACCATCTGCTCAATGCACCTATGGGAAGCCTAGGTGTTGGGTCTGCAGAATCTCCATCTACTATCAACTTCAGACCTTTGGTTGAAGTTGAAAAGAAAATTCTTCCTGATCTTCTTATAAACTACGAGCCTCATCCGCATGTTGTAGTAAAGAAAGTACTTGATTCAAAAGATCAAGTAAAAAGTAGAGAAATGATTCACTGGCCTGCTGGAGCTCCTCTCCCTTTAGGACCATCTTCTAAATCCCAACCTCCTCAGATCAAAAATATTAGAACTAGAATAAAAAGATGGTCCTATGACTTTGTCATTAAGAGCAAGGTCATTGAGAGATACAATGGGTCAAGACCCTTCTTCTCATATAGGGATGAAATTCTCAATCTACCAAAGAATGATCTGAAGGAACTGCAGCATATGAATCTGGATAATGCTGATACAGAATCTGAAGTCCTGAATTATATGCGGACTCTTAGAAATAAAATTAGTCTGGTTCTTAGACAAAAATAAATGGTTTTGCCTTCGTCCGTCCAGAGGGAGATTGTTGGAAAATAAGGATTGATGAGCAAAACCACTGAAGCCAGACGAATGAATAAAACCGCGGATTGACCAACCGCGGATACTTCTTTTCTGGAAACCTTCTCTTCCGACTGAAGAACTTCTCCAGCATCAAAACGTCAACAGCGGAAGATTTGCCTAAAAGAACTACCGCAGATTTTCTCTACATATGAAGACATTAGCAGACCATGATCCCTTCGGAAGATAACCAATGCTTTGGAAGACATCATATGTTTTGGAAGACAATCTCCGATTCCGAAACAACTGATTGTTCAATCAGCTTCTGATGAACACCTTCCGAAAGAATAACCATTGAGCCTCAACACAACCATCACAACCTCGGAAGAACTGTAGATTTCTGAAGTCACCTGAAGACTCTTGTTTCCGTTGTTTTTGACTTTGTATTAGTTGTCCTATGCTGATGATTCAGTCTGTGAGACAGTGTTAGCTATTTGTCTTATTATTTCTTGTCTTGTAACTCTGAAGGTTGGGTATTTAAGTCCCAACATTCCCTGAGTAAATTGAATTACTTCCCCCAAAATTCCTTGGGCTATTATTATGTTAATCACTCTTTCTAGCAAAGACTAAACAACGAAAATAACTAAGTGTAAAATTCAGAGGGAGCTAATACCAAAGCTTTGACCGTGTGTTTAAAGTCTTTGTTCCTGGTTAAACAGCCTCTCCGAGTTTTCAACACTTAGAATAATGATTAGAAGCAGAAATCAGTATACAAAAACATAACAATAAACAGTGGTCTGACGTTGATAAAATATAACCTTTTAGAAACAATAACACATGTTATATTATAAATCAGAATTAATTGAATTAGAATATACCACGAGCAGATCTGTACAATAAGAAGTGTAAGGTTCACGGGTAGCTACTTCCGGTTACCAGACACATGAGATAGTGCGTGTAGGCATGCCCAACACTATCCCCCAGAAATCAGAAATGTACAGTTTAAAATTTCCTACGACCAGTCCATACGCCTCCCCAGAATTCAGTAGGTGCACAATGTACTATCAGAGTACTAATGGAGACGACATGAACTTAAATAACCATCATGGACGGTTGCATATCATGGTTGCTGCCATGAAGGGCATGTAGTCATCCTTAAAGGTAAGGGCATGCTCGGGTAACAGATCAGAAGTTCAGTAAGGTAGATAGACTACCAATTAATGTCATGTTCGGATCATGCAATAATGAATATAATATTAATTTAGATCTATTGTATGTTAAACGATCTCGGCAACGTAACTCAGACGATCTTCTCGTTGCACACGATCTCGGCATGGTTAGCAGATAACCAATTCATTCCAACCTCCACATCAAAGCTCCCGAGAGTTACCGGCATCAGATCGATCTCCAGTCCATGATCCGCTAGCATTAAGACGAACCCCTTGAAATGTGCTGCGTCTCGATCAGCTTGCCGTCAGCTAACTCTACGGTATACTTATAGTCTAGTGGGGTTGGGGTTATATTATGCACCTTGCTAAAATCGCTAGAGATAAAACTCCTATCGGAACCGGTATCAAATAATATGCTAGCATAGACATTATTTAAAAGAAACGTAATCGTAACGATGTTGGGGTCATCTTTAGCTTCACACGATCCGATCATGAATGCCCTGCCCCTTGCTGGATTTCTGTCACACCCCGAGCCGACGGGGTTGGTTCGGATTACCCCGTCGGGCGGAAGGTTCTCAGGGCATGATATCGTGAGTGATAATCGTGATGATCAGATTGTTCACGCAGCGTCAATGTTAAGAATAACTAAGCACCATATAGCATTAAACTATGATTACAAAGTTAAATTACAATTATCAATGTTTAGTAATTTAACTAAGTAAATCAATCAAAAGAATCAAGTGTGTCAATCTTGTATCTGTACAAGATATCAAAAGTGACTCGTGTCAATAACAATAGTTGTGCTTTCCAAAAGTCTACTAGGTCTTCTATCTGAGCATCCTAATACGCAGTTCTGAAGTCTGAGCCTAATCATGTGGATTACCTGAGAAAGCATGTAAGAAAACGAGGTCAACACAATGGTTGGTGAGTTCATATAGTTTATGAGTTTAAAATAGTTTTGCAAACCTTCTCGGTAAAACCTTAACCTCATTAACAACACATGTATCATCCAACTCAGTATGCTTATATATAGGGCATACCCCTGAGTCGAGCCTACGACCCGCCCAGACGCCATCCCACCACATACTAAGCCGCATAGGACATTGATGCTAATGATAATTAACCTTCTTACATATCATCCAATCCTCTCATAGCTTCAAGTATTCTGTTTAAGACTGTGTATCGTTTAATGATCTAGAATTAGCTTTAGCATCCCTCTAGGTAACAACCTTAACCTCATTAACATCACCTGTATCATCTAACTCGGTATGCTTATATATAGGGCATACCCCTGAGTCGAGCCTACGACCCGCCCAGACACCATCTCACCACATACTAAGTCACATAGGACATTGATGTTAATAATAATTAAGCATTTTACCCCACGCACACAATAGCATCTGTGAATTTAGCTTAAGTTACCAGTATGGACAACCGAACACCCAAAGAATCCAGTATTAATCCACCCGGAACTAAGTGTGATTAGCAATTTCGGCAGAGATAGAGGGTTTCCAAGATGACACAAAGTCAACTAAAGATAACCAATATCGTCCTAGTTACTTAACACACCGGTGAATAGTTAAGAGGAAACACTGCATGGCAAGCACTGAGAGGCCATCAGTGAATTTCCGTGATATCTGGACCATGAAGGACACCCCATGGCAAGCACTGAGAGTCCAAAATAGGTCCATTCTAGTCCGGACCCTGAAGAACATTTTATGGCAAGCACTGAGAGACCAAATATGCTCTTCAAGTTCTGACTCTAAAGAACACCTGAAGGCAAGCACTGAGAGACCAACTATTGTTCTTCAAGTCCTGACCATGTAAAACATCCTATGGCAAGCACTGAGAGACCAAAACGGTATGTTCTGCCATAGCCAATAGCTTTAGCATACAAGTTTATAGCATTCAAATAGTACAGCGTTTACGTATATTGTGCACAAGTACTAGCTTCACAACCGGTAAGGCAAGCACTGAGAGGCCAGACAGTTGTTTTGATTTGATTCATACTCTTCATCTGTGCTAACCCTAACCTTCATTCCATCACTGAAATTGCCGGTCCTTAACGTTTTTTCACGAGCCCTTTGAATTTATGTTATAATTGCTACAAACCGGGGCATGTTCGGAATGAGTGCCATGAACTCAAGAGGGTTGGATTTGGTGGAACAGAAAATCGATCTTTTAAGGGTCAAGGAAGGGGAAAGAAGGTTGAGGTATCCAAACGAAAAGGTAGGGCCTTTCAAATCACTGCGGAGGAAGCCAAAGTCACACAATATGTATTGATAGGCACTTTCTTCATCAAAAGATTGCCTACTTACATTTTATTTGATTCGGGAGCTAGTAGATCATTTGTGTCTATGAATTTTATACATCGTCCTTCTTTTGTTGTTGAAAAATTGTCGGGGACTTTAGAAATAGAAAATAACAGATTCGAAATGCATCCTAGTATGTGATGTCTTTCAAAAATGTAAATTAACCATCGATGGGGGAGGATTTTTATATTGATTTGATACCTATGGTATTGGGGGAGTTTGACGCTGTTGTTGGGATGGATAGGCTTTTGGCTCACGGGGCCAACATTGTGTGCAAACATAATATTTTTCCATTGATGTCTTCTAGGGGACATGAGGTGTGTATTCGTGGGGAGAAACGTGGTGGCATGATCTTATGTTCTTTAACCGAGGCTATGAAGTATTTGAACAATGAGGGACGATCGTTTCTTGCTTACGTGGTGGATTCAGAGAAAGGAGTGAAGATGATAGAAGACATTCCTATAGTTCATGATTTTTCGAATGTCTTTCCGGATGAACTACCGGGATTACCTCCCGAAAGGGATGTGGAGTTACGAATTGATTTTTTCCCGAGGCTAAACCCATTGCTTAGGCACCATACCTGTTGGCGCCATCTGAATTGCAAGAGATGATGTATCAATTGCAAGAACTTCTTGACCGAGGTTTTATTAGTCCGAGCATCTCACCTTGGGGTGCACCGGTGTTATTTGTCAAGAAGAAAGATGGGAGTTTTAGAATGGGTATAGATTATCGGGAGTTGAACAAGGTCACGGTGAAAAATAGGTATCCATTACCTAGGATTGACGACCTCTTTGACCAATTACCGGGTGCATCATGGTTTTATAAGATCGATCTTCGATCGGGATACCATGAGTTAAAGGTTAGAGAGGAAGACATTCCAAAGACGGATTTTTGTACTAGGTACGAGCATTACGAGTTTCTTGTGATGTACTTTGGGTTAACAAACGCACTTGTGGTGTTCAAGGATTTGATGAATTGGGTGTGTTGTCCAATGTTAGATAGGTCAGTCATTGTGTTCATCAATGACATACTTATTTATTCCAAGAATAAATCCGGTCACGCGTGTCACCTGCGTGAAGTTCTTAAAACGCTTCGCAAGCAGAAAATGTATGCCAAGTTCTCCAAGTGTGAGTTCTTGTTACATGAAGTACAATTCTTGGGACATGTGGTCAACACCGATGGCATACATGTCGATCCTTCAAAAATTCAGGCGGTTAAGAAATGGAGTCCACCCATGACTCCAACCGAGGTTAGAAGTTTTCATGGTTTAGCCGGTTATTACAGGAGGTTTATTCAATACTTTGCCAAGGTTGCCTCATCTTTGACAAAGCTTACGAGAAAGAGTACTAAGTTTGTGTGGGGTGATGAGCAGGAAAAGGCGTTTCAAGAATTAAAGACAAAACTGGCAGAAGCGTCGGTGTTGACATTACCAGATGGACCTGATGATCCTATGGTGTATTCCGATGCATCATATGTTTGTCTTGGGTGTGTTCTTATGCAAAAAGGGAAATTTATTGCTTATGCTTCACGTCAGTTGAAAGTTCATGAGGTTAACTATCATGTTCATGACTTAGAGCTTGCGGCGGTTGTATTCGCATTAAAGATATGGCGTCATTATCTTTATGGGGTGAAATGTGCAATTTATACCGACCACAAGAGTTTGAAATATTTCTTCACTCAGAAGGAATTGAAAATGAGGCAGAGACGTTGGATTGAGTTACTCAAAGAATACGACTGCGAAATTCTCTATCATACAGCGAAAGCAAATGTAGTGGTGGACGCTTTGAGTAGAAAGGAGGAACCTTTACACATTCGGGTAAAAGCAATGAAAATTGTGGTCAAATCAGATTTAGCGAATTAAATTAAAGCTACTCAAACAGAATCTTTAAAGGAGGAGAATTGGAAACGTGATAGAATTAAGGTGTTAGCTCATCAATTGGATGAGGATAGTCGTGGACTAAAGACAAGGTGGGGTCGGGTGTGATACCTCCCACTTATCCTATAAAGACGGCTTTATTGGAGTAAACTCATAAACCGAGATACTCAATTCACCCGGGAGGAACGAAAATGTCTCGTGAGTTGTGGGTTAACTATTGGTGGCCGAGGATGAAACGTGATATCGTCAAGTATGTCGAAAAATGCTGGACTAGTGCTCAAGTTAAGGCAGAACATCAAAAGCCGAACGGTAAGCTACAACATTTGGAAATTCCGATGTGGAAGTGGGAGTATATTACGATGGACCTAATCACGAAGCTTCCTAAGACTAGGAATGGTTATGATACGATATGGGTCATCGTAGATTGGTTATCAAATAGGGCTCACTTTATACCGATCTAGGAGACGTATTCTTCCCAGAATAAGGCCGAAATTTATGTTAAGGAGGTGGTGTCTCGGCATGGATTACCTGTGACTATTGTGTCTGATCATGACACTCGATTCACTTCCCATTTTAGGAAGAATTTCCGGGAGGAATTTGGTATGAAACTGGTATTAAGCACGACGTATCACCCTCAAACGGATGGTAAAAATGAAAGAACCATTCAAACACTTGAGGACACGTTACGGACGTGCATCATTGACTTTGGAGGGAGTTGGGATGACTACTTACTGTTGACGGAGTTTTCTTATAATAACAGTTCTCATTCCAGTCATGGAATGCCTCCTTTTGAGGTTTTTTATGGGACAAAATGTAGAACTCCCGTGTGTTGGGGAGAAGTGGGCCCAAGAGAACTCTCTAGCAAAAAGGTAATAAAGGTGACAAATTAAAGGATCGATCAGATACGAGCCCATTTAAAGGCGCACAAGACCGTCAGAAATCGTATGGAGATAAATGGAGGAGGCCGATCGAATTCCGAGTGGGAGACTTTGTGTTGCTAAAGGTTTCCCCTTGGAAGGGTGTGATTCATTTTCGAAAGCGGGGGAAACTTAGTCAACCATTTATTGGACCATTCAAGATTATTCTCGGATTGGGAAGGTTGCCTATCGCTTAGAGATACCGGAGGGGTTGAGTAGGATTCACAATACATTCCACGTGTCTTATCTACGAAAGTGCTTGGTGGACGAATCGGCTTATGTGCCAATGCAGGATTTGGTGATTGATGATAAACTCAATTATATTGAAAAACCAGTGGCTATCTTGGATAGAAAAGTCAAGAAACTTCTGAATAAGATGGTTAACCAAGTAATGGTGCATTGGAAGAACAGGCGGAGTTCAAATGCTACGTGGGTGTCCGAGGATGAAATGCAGAAATTTTATCCTTTTTTTTTGAGGTGTAATGAGGTTTTGGGGACAAAACCTTTGTAAGGAGGGGATAATTTATAACAACCCATTTTAGGGTATTATTATAAGTAAAATGTAATTGGAGCGTAAATTATGATTTACTTTAACTAATGGGTGTTTTATAAATATTAGTAAAATATTAGTAATTGGAGGGTGTTTTAAGAGTAATTGTAAATTACAACAATATGTTGGGTGTTTACTAACTAAATTTGGTTAGTTATACCTAGTTAGATTAAAATAGAACTTGAGGGACTGAATCTACCAAACTATGAAACATAAATTAAAATGGGGTTAAGTATGACAAGTTGGTCAAAAATTCAGTCCAAGACTAAATTGGGGGTGGGGTCGACGTACAACAGGAGGAAAGATGGGGCAAAACTCAAAAACTCCAACTTTTGATCAAATTGGAGGTTGAATGTTTATTTGATCCTAAATGCAAGCATATATTGGATTTCCCCTTGCGTCTAACTACATTTAGGTATGATTTTTAGGTGTTCTTGATGGGGATTTCATGAGTCTCCATTGGGGTTGTCGGTTTAATGGGTAAAACTCTTAATTAAGTGTTTTGAGAGTGTCAAATGCTGTTAATGATGCTAATAATTATGTAGGAATAACTTTTAATTGTTTTCTTTCATGACTGAGATGTTATGATAATGGGGGATTGGGATTTTCATGGAGTAGATGAACATGGTGTGTAAAGGGATTTTTAAATGTTGGGATTTGATGATTGTCACTAAATTGCTATTGTTTGTGGTGAAAATGATGGAATTGATCATCTATAAACAAAATAATGGATTTACATAGATGTGTTATGATGAATGATCATTAGAAGATGAACTTGTGCATATATGGTGTTTGATGAAATGCCAAGTAAAGTAATCAACCTAAAAACTAGTTTAAAACTAATGAGGATATGAAATTATTTGTGGATACTAAATCAACAAGGTTTAGTTGATTTGATTAAGGGTCAATTGGAAGTGATTAAAGTTAAAATGGTGACATTGGGGTGAATGGGTGTATTTTGACTAATTGTAGTCAAACTTTATACTAAACCTATTAGTTGTGATTATAGGAATTGATAGTGAAGGTGTGAGTGGCACAAACGACCCGGGAAGTGATTTGTTATAGAGGATAGCGCGTTGGATCAAGGTAAGTCACTCAAATCTTTTACTTGCTATGTGTATTGGTGTTATGCATGCATGAATGTTATAGTAAAAGATTTGACTTTGAAGTGAATTGGTGATTGTGATCTTGTTGTTTGATAATAATACACATTATAAGGTATATTGCTTAGTTTATTGTGTATATGGTGTTTATTTGGTTGTTATGATTTGACTCAAATTGGTGTTTTGAATCAAAAGTGGTGTGATCATGACATTGGATTATTCACATAGTGTGTGAATGTCCTTTGTTGGGTGTATATAAATTAGTAAAACACAAGTGGTGTGGTTTACTTAACTTGAGAAATCTTGTGGAATAAGATTTCAACGGTGTTTTTTGTACAAACGACCCGTTAGTAAATCGTTTGACATGATGACCATGATGGTTATAAATTGGTGAATTAAGGTGTTTAGTATGTTTATATGGTGTTATATAATGTTTATGGGGGTATTGGAATGGTCGGAAATGAGCGGAATGGGCCCTGAAGGGGGTGCCCGGCGTATGATACGACCTTTTCAGCTCAAATGCTTGAAAGTCTCTGTGATACGCCGACCAATACGCCAACCAATACGTCGGGTTCTGATTTTGACCAAAATTGACTATTTTGGTCATGTAAGCTCAGGAGGGCGGGCATGGTGATCTTACTTAGTTCTAAAGAGCAAACGGTGACTTAATTATGGTGTTTTCAGGTGTACGGGAGGGGTGAAAGCGGTTGTGATCGGATCGTTTTGCAAGGACTCAGATTAATCATGTTTTTGTAGTTAATCTTTTTCTTGGTTTAAAACAAAGTTTTTGTGAATAACCCTAATGTAATTATGATGATTAAATGTTTAACTAACATCAAATATTTTGTAATGTTTATGTAAAGTGGGGTGTTAAAGGTGTCTAATTCACTTGTTTGGTTGAAAAATCTGGGACCTATCTTTGAGTTGTAGTTTATAACACATGTCATGTGTTGGTGGGTTTTGGGGCTTACAAAAACCCCCACAGAAAAACCCAAGAAACCTTTAACCCCCATTCTAGAAACATGTTCGGACTTATATGATGATCAGACTACTGTCTCTCTTATTCCAAGAAATAGAAGGCTCATATTGGGTGAGAATGACGAGTCTGACTTACCCAAAACCTCCACAACTCCCTCACCAACAAAGTTAGCAGATGCTGCAAAATCACAAACGTCTCCGGTGAAGGAATAAATAAACAGAAAAGGAGAATAAGTTCCTAGCTAGTCTAGAAGCCACTGGTCTCTTAGGAGATGATTTGGTCAAGACTTATCATGAACAAATACCCTTAATGGATTAGCAACAAAATAAAGCCTACCAGGGTGAGAGGGACCAACTGATCAAGTTTCTGCTGGATGAGGTAAATACAAAGTTGAAACCTTCAGCAACTAGGATATCACAAGCCTCGGAAATGAAGCTGAGGTTCTATCCAAAACATAAAGGCATACATCAAGAAGAAGAAGACCCTTGAGTAGAGAAGAAGGATAAAACACATCCTCATCCAAAACCAATAGGGACCAAAGAACACTATAACAAGATGGAGAAATGATGTTATGTTTGATGAATGGTCAAAATTCAAAAGAGAGAACATTGATCATCCCTAGCCTTGGAAAGAAGCCACTTCACCCTCCCCTACTGTAGTGTCCCAGCTCAAGGATGCCAATCCAAGCACATTGCTTGACCATCTGCTCAATGCACCTATGGGAAGCCTAGGTGTTGGGTCTGCAGAATCTCCATCTACTATCAACTTCAGACCTTTGGTTGAAGTTGAAAAGAAAATTCTTCCTGATCTTCTTATAAACTACGAGCCTCATCCGCATGTTGTAGTAAAGAAAGTACTTGATTCAAAAGATCAAGTAAAAAGTAGAGAAATGATTCACTGGCCTGCTGGAGCTCCTCTCCCTTTAGGACCATCTTCTAAATCCCAACCTCCTCAGATCAAAAATTTCAGAACTAGAATAAAAAGATGGTCGTATGACTCTGTCATTAAGAGCAAGGTCATTGAGAGATACAATGGGTCAAGATCCTTCTTCTCATATTGGGATGAAATTCTCAAACTACCAAATAATGATCTGAAGGAACTGCAGCATAATCTGGATAATGCTGATACAGAATCTGAAGTCCTGAATTATATGCGGACTCTTAGAAATAAAATTAGTCTGGTTCTTAGACAAAAATAAATGGTTTTGCCTTCGTCCGTCCAGAGGGAGATTGTTGGAAAATAAGGATTGATGAGCAAAACCACTGAAGCCAGACGAATGAATAAAACCGCGGATACTTCTTTTCTGGAAACCTTCTCTTCCGACTGAAGAACTTTTCCAGCATCAAAACGTTAACAGCGGAAGATTTGCCTAAAAGAACTACCGTAGATCTTCTCTACATATGAAGACATTAGCAGACCATGATCCCTTCGAAAGATAACCAATGCTTTGGAAGACATCATATGTTTTGGAAGACAATCTCCGATTCCGAAACAACTGATTGTTCAATCAGCTTCTGATGAACACCTTCCGAAAGAATAACCATTGAGCCTCAACACAACCATCACAACCTCGGAAGAACTGTAGATTTCTGAAGTCACCTGAAGACTCTTGTTTCCGTTGTTTTTGACTTTGTATTAGTTGTCCTATGCTGATGATTCAGTCTGTGAGACAGTGTTAGCTATTTGTCTTATTATTTCTTGTCTTGTAACTCTGAATGTTGGGTATTTAAGTACCAACATTCCCTGAGTAAATTGAATTACTTCCCCCAAAATTCCTTGGGCTATTATAATGTTAATCACTCTTTCTAGCAAAGACTAAACAACGAAAATAACTAAGTGTAAAATTCAGAGGGAGCTAATACCAAAGCTTTGACCGTGTGTTTAAAGTCTTTGTTCCTGGTTAAACAGCCTCTCCAAGTTTTCAACACTTAGAATAATGATTAGAAGCAGAAATCAGTATACAAAAACATAACAATAAACAGTGGTCTGACGTTGATAAAATATAACCTTTTAGAAACAATAACACATGTTATATTATAAATCAGAATTAATTGAATTAGAATATACCACGAGCAGATCTGTACAATAAGAAGTGTAAGGTTCACGGGTAGCTACTTCCGGTTACCAGACACATGAGATAGTGCGTGTAGGCATGCCTAACACTATCCCCCAGAAATCAGAAATTTACAGTTTAAAATTTCCTACGACCAGTCCATACGCCTCCCCAGAATTCAGTAGGTGCACAATGTACTATCAGAGTACTAATGGAGACGACATGAACTTAAATAACCATCACGGACGGTTGCATATCATGGTTGCTGCCATGAAGGGCATGTAGTCATCCTTAAAGGTAGGGGCATGCTCGGGTAACAGATCAGAAGTTCAGTAGGGTAGATAGACTACCAATTAATGTCATGTTCGGATCATGAAACAATGAATACAATATTAATTTAGATCTATTGTATGTTAAACGATCTCGGCAACGTAACTCAGACGATCTTCTCGTTGCACACGATCTCGGTATGGTTAGCAGATAACCAATTCATTCCAACCACCACATCAAAGCTCCCGAGAGTTACCGGCATCAGATCGATCTCCAGTCCGTGATCTGCTAGCATTAAGACGAACCCCTTGAAATGTGATGCGTCTCGATCAGCTTGCCGTCAGCTAACTCTACGGTATACTTATGGTCTAGTGGGGTTGGGGTTATATTATGCACCTTGCTAAAATCGCTAGAGATAAAACTCCTATCGGCACCAGTATCAAATAATATGCTAGCATAGACATTATTTACAAGAAACGTAATCGTAACGATGTTGGGGTCATCTTTAGCTTCACACGATCCGATCACGAATGCCCTGCCCCTTGCTGGATTTCTGTCACACCCCGAGCCGACGGGGTAGGTTCGGATTACCCCGTCGGGCAGAAGGTTCTCAGGGCGCGATATCGTGAGTGATAATCGTGATGATCAGATTGTTTACGTAGCATCAATGTTAAGAATAACTAAGCACCATATAGCATTAAACTATGATTACAAAGTTAAATTACAATTATCAATGTTTAGTAATTTAACTAAGTAAATCAATCAAAAGAATCAAGTGTGTCAATCTTGTATCTGTACAAGATATCAAAAGTGACTCGTGTCAATAACAATAGTTGTGCTTTCCAAAAGTCTACTAGGTCTTCTATCTGAGCATCCTAATACGCAGTCCTGAAGTCTAAGCCTAATCATGTGGATTACCTGAGAAAGCATGTAAGAAAACGAGGTCAACACAATGGTTGGTGAGTTCATATAGTTTATGAGTTTAAAATAGTTTTGCAAACCTTCTCGGTAAAACCTTAACCTCATTAACAACACATGTATCATCCAACTCAGTATGCTTATATATAGGGCATACCCCTGAGCCGAGCCTACGACGCCCAGACGCCATCCCACCACATACTAAGCCGCATAGGACATTGTTGTTAATGATAATTAAGCATTTTACCTACCATTCAATTCCATCATAGTTTCAAGCATCCTGTTTAAAAGTTCATGATATCTACCAAATAGCATTAACAATCCCTTCGGTAACGACCTTAATCTCATTAACACCACTTGTATCATCCAACTCGGTATGCTTATATATAGAGCATACCCCTGAGTCGAGCCTACGGCCCCCCCAGACGCCATCCCACCACATACTAAGCCGCATAGGACATTGATGCTAATGATAATTAACCTTCTTACATATCATCCAATCATATCATAGCTTCAAGTATTCTGTTTAAGACTGTGTATCGTTTAATGATCTAGAATTAGCTTTAGCATCCCTCTAGGTAACAACCTTAACCTCATTAACATCACCTGTATCATCTAACTCGGTATGCTTATATATAGGGCATACCCCTGAGTCGAGCCTACGACCCGCCCAGACACCATCTCACCACATACTAAGTCACATAGGACATTGATGTTAATAATAATTAAGCATTTTACCCCACGCACACAATAGCATCTGTGAATTTAGCTTAAGTTACCAGTATGGACAACTGAACACCCAAAGAATCCAGTATTAATCCACCCGGAACTAAGTGTGATTAGCAATTTCGGCGGAGATAGAGGGTTTCCAAGATGACACAAAGTCAACTAAAGATAACCAATATCGTCCTAGTTACTTAACACACCGGTGAATAGTTAAGAGGAAACACTGCATGGCAAGCACTGAGAGGCCATCAGTGAAAATCCGTGATATCTGGACCATGAAGGACACCCCATGGCAAGCACTGAGAGACCAAAATAGGTCCATTCTAGTCCGGACCCTGAAGAACATTTTATGGCAAGCACTAAGAGACCAAATATGCTCTTCAAGTTCTGACTCTAAAGAACACCTGAAGGCAAGCACTGAGAGACCAACTATTGTTCTTCAAGTCCTGACCATGTAAAACATCCTATGGCAAGCACTGAGAGACCAAAACGGTATGTTCTGCCATAGCCAATAGCTTTAGCATACAAGTTTATAGCATTCAAATAGTACAGCGTTTACGTAACTTGTGCACAAGTACTAGCTTCACAACCGGTAAGGCAAGCACTAAGAGGCCAGACCGTTGTTTTAGCATGGCAATCATATAGCATTCAAAAGTTTATAGCATTCAAAGTTTCATGTACTCCGTATGTATGTATGTATGTATGTATGTATGTATGTATGTATGTATGTATGTATGTATGTATGTATGTATGTATGTATGTATGTATGTATGTATGTATGTATGTATGTATGTATGTATGTATGTATGTATGTATGTATGTATGTATGTATGTATGTATGTATGTATGTATGTATGTATGTATGTATGTATGTATGTAGCATCATCATAGCATCATTAGCATTTAGCAACAACCTTAGCATTTCTCTTTAGCATTAGCATGTAGCATTAGTATATAGCATCATCATTAGCTTTTAGCACTTACCCGTAGTATTAGCATTAAGCATCCTTATTAGTATATAGTGTTAGTCTTATCTATACCCTGTAGCAATAGCTTATAGTATTATCATTAGTATTTAGCATTAAGGTTTAACATCTTGCATTAGCATTAGTATTAGCAAATAGCATTAGCACTTCACAAGAACATGTAACAGTAACATCGTCAGATAGTAAATACCCTTAGCACTTGGTATTAGCACATAGTATTGGCATTAACGATTAACATATGCCTTTAGCACTTGGCAAAATCATATAGCATTAGTATTAGCAATTTAACATATGCCTTTAGCGCTTGGCATAATCATATAGCATTACCCTTGGCATATAAGAATAGTGTAAAAACATTTATGTAACATTTAAAACATTTGTTTGAAATGTATAACATGCTTCTCAGTCCCGAGTTAAAAATCACAATAGTTTGAAAAGGGACAAATGAACTCACATGTGTTGCTGTGCAAATGAACCACAAAAGATATGCGCTCTCTTTGATTGTCACCTATGTATCTTTAGCACCTGAGTTGTTTTAAGAGAGTTCGAATATTATAATTCGTTATATTAGACGCAGAGTAGGGTTTGGTCTCGGTGTGCAACTAAGTGTCCTATGTTACTATCGTGTTTTCTATGATTTCATCAAACTAGTCTAAGGTACCACCCTTAAATAACCCTTGATCCCGTAAGGCCTTCATTAAGTATTTGTAAAGAACTTCGTTTTAATTAGATCCCTAGTTATAAACCATTTAATTACTTAAAGAAAGGTTATTATTGAGTTCATTCAATAAAACGTTTAATTTACTGTTTAAATCGAATCTCGTAGTTATCGCACGTATTCGTTCAAATCGTCACCCGTACGAAAACGACGATAACTATGCTTTCCAATTTGGTTTTCTAATTATTGGACATCATTTAGATTGTTAAACTTTCAGATATATTCGTACAGATCATCACCCATACGAATAATCTGTCGGTTTAGTATTCCTGTAACAACGTCCGTTATTGTTTTGTTTTGTTAAACCTCGCATACATTTACACATAATAGCATATCAATAAGCTTTTGCGTCTCAGTTCAATGTTGTCTGATGTGTTTCTGACTGTTAAACCGTGAGGATTAATCAGATTTCAGAAACAGTAGCATAATAGTTTAGTGTTAAGCCTCTAGTATAAATAGTATCAACATAGTTTAGCGTAATGTGTACCTGAGTTACTGTGCACTTTACTGTGCAAATTACTGTTCCGGTAACGATTCCGGCACAGATGTTATAGTTTCCTCCCGCGTTCTTGTTCTGCTGGCATTCCCGAAGTATATGTCCTGGCTTTCCGCAGGTAAAGCATCCCCTAAAGGTATCGTTCTTGTTTGTGTTGGGGTTAGGGTTTTGTCACACCCCGAGCCGGCGGGCTGGATCGACTTTCCCGTCGGGCGGAAGGTCCCTGGGGTGTGTTGTCGTTGTGATAATCGAAATGATCAGATTGTTTATAAGGCACATGATGTATAAATGAGAAATCCTAACATGGCAATGATATAGAATTACAAAGTTAAATTACATCGTTATGTTCATAATTTAATTAAGTAAATCTATCCAAAAGAATCATTGAGTTTCTATCTTATGTCTACATAAGATTTACAAAATATGATTCAATAGTTTGTCATTCAAAAGTATGATCAACACAAAATGCAGCTAGGTATTCCATAAGTCCACTAGCTTAATCCTTGAATGCTGATGACTAAACATGTTCGTCACCAGAGAAAACATGCATTTAAACAACGTAAACACTAGGTTGGTGAGTTCATAAGTTTAATATCTTGAAAACGATTGATTTGTTGTTATTCATGATCACAATGTTTCACACAAGTTTTATTGATATTTTTTCACCATGTTTCACACAATGTCCTCTCCATAGTTATACTTACAAATAGTATCTCATCCAACCAAGCATGCTTATATATAGGGCATACGCAAGGGTCGAGCCTACAACCCGCCCAAACGCCATCCCACCACATGCTCAACTGGATTCAACACCACTTGTAATACAACCATGGATACCCATTTCATTTTCCCCTATGATTTCCCTAGGTATGATTATTCCAACAATTGAAAAAGAGATGTAATTGTCTCTGTTAGCTATTCCTTACGGACTAGCCCGCCGTGTAAGATATTCCCCTGTATGATTATCCCCAACCTTTGGAAAAGAGACGTAATTGTCTTTGTTAGCAATTCCCTACGGATTAGCCCGGCGTGTAAGATATCCTCCTCGATATCTAAATGATAGAAACTTAATAGTATCTGTTAGCTAATCATTACTGATTAGCCCGGCGTGTAGGTATCCCCCAACGATACCTAAATTAAAGAGACTTAATAGTCTCTGTTAGCTAATCCTTATGCATTAGCCCGGTGTGTAGGTATCCCCCAACGATACCTAAAGGATAGAGACTTAATAGTCTCTGTTAGCTAATCCTTACGGATTAGCCCGGTGTGTAGGTATCCCCCAACGATACCTAAAGGATAGAGACTTAATAGTCTTTGTGACTGTCAGTACTGCCCAGTCTGGTTTGTAAGATATCCTCCCCATGATATCTATTTGATTGAGACTTTAAATGTGTGTCCTCTGACTGGTTTGGAGTGTAAGGTATCCTCCCCATGATACCTAGATTGAAACATAGTTGTCCCAGTAGTTGTCATTTCTGACCAACCCGATGTGTAAGATATCCTCCTCGATATCTATTTGAATAATAGGTTCCCAAAACCCTTGGAGTGTTAATAATTAGTATATGATCGTATGCCATGGTCGGTATGTTTCTAATGAATCGAATCAACTCCATCTCAATGAAAATGAAGTTATGACTCTTTTGGTATGTTGTTAAATAGGAATGACGTACGTGTTATGGTTGTTTGATAAGGTTGACCCAGTGTCCCGTGTTCACTACTATAGAATCCCCAAAACCTTGTTCCTAGTGTGTGGTTTATTATATATATGTAACCAATTGAAAATCAATGTATGATATTCCCCATGCTATTTGTTCCCAATGATATTCCCGGTGTTATGTGTTCTCATGTATTACTCATGTGTGTTAAGAACTTGTCTTAATAACCCATGGTAGCATGTGTAGGGAATGACATCCCAAAAGTATGTAATATGATATCCTCCTCGATATCACAAGTAATTGTCTCAACTGTTATCTCTATGATGTGTGATCTATTTGACTCTAACAAGTGTTATAAGAACTAGTCTTATTGCACGATGTTAGTAATGTGTGAAAGATCTTATTATCATGAAGTTACTTTATCATGATTATCATTCTTGTTGTTTTTGATTGTTATCAGCATGTTACCACTTGATTATCTCGTTGTTCAATCGTGTAAGAATAATAAGATGTTGTAAGATATATTCTTACAACTAGTGTTATTCTATTGTGTTGATGTGTCATGAAAATATATTAGCATGCATCACCCTAGCTATCTCAAATATGATAATGATCAGGCAAGCAATCCTACAATGATAAACGATAATAAGGATAAACATTATTATCTGAATCATAGTGCAATCAGTATGTTATATCAAAACCTTATATCAAAACCTTTACGTAAATAAAAGTTTTAAGCATGTTTCTCAGCCCCGAGCTTTGAAATCGGTTAAGATTAGAAAAGGGGCATATGAACTCACCTTGTAGTTGTTGAGGTTGACTAAGTCTAGCAAGAAATGCACGTGCTCTTTGTTGTACTTGATGTTGTTTTCACGATCCTGAATTGATTTCACGTTGTTTGTAACTTATAAGTATAAGTTTGAGTGTGTGTGTGTTAGCCATAAAATTGGCTAACAGTTATAGATCTTGGTTGTCATCCGGCCTTGGTTCCCTTGTGAAGGTTCATATTAACACTTAACCCAATTAGGTTAAGCTTAGTACGTAGTGTTATTGATCTTATGTTTCATTTTCCTTAACCATGATAGATTGTGTAAGTATGAAATCCAAAGTAGTTCCTAGGTACCACTTAGGTTTTTGTATCAAACCTTGCATGTTACCTTTGTAATCATTTAGACTATTTAACATGTTTTAAGCATCTTTAACATATGTTTTAAATGACAACTTGTCACCATTAAAGTCTATAAAAATGATTTTAGATAGGATGTATAGATGTTAATAAGGCTCTCGCCACCTTTGTAGTAATAGATTAATAATTCCATGCACGTTATCCTCTAACATTGATTCATGTGCTTGTTGCAAATAAAACCATGGGCCTTTGGCTGAATGAATAGGCTAGACTGAATGTAATATCCGAGGCTGAATGTAAGCTGGACCGGATGAGGACACCCGACAAAGTGGAAGATCCCCCCTTCGGCCGAATGGCTTGGGGTGGTGAATGTACCTTGGGCCGAATGAGGTTCATGTGGCCGAAGGAGGTCACGCGAATGAGCCTCTAAGTCGGCTGCTGGTTCGGCCTCCTTACCCTGGGTGAATGAAGTGCCCTTTCGGTCGGGTTCTTTCGGCCGAGCTGTATGCTCCCATTCGGCCAGTCGCGGCCTTGCCACCCCTCTCACCACTTATGGACTCTAAGCTCAACACATGTTACTACCCCAGTTGATAGGGTGTTTTAATGTGTTCCCCCTATGGTTTTGAAGTGGTTTAAACTGGTTTTTACAGGTCCGAACAAAAGGGTTGAAAACCCTAAACTCACCATGTTTGAGCTCGTTTTTACCTTGGTTTCGGTTGTTTTCAGGGCCAATCCCTTGTACTTTCGTGTTTAGACACCAAGAACACAAGATTTCATCAAGAAATGAAGGAGATCTAGTGGATTGAAGGTTGAGATTTTTAGAGAGAGAGAGAACCGGGATTTTGAATGTAGAGAGAGTGGGAAGAGAGAAATGAGGGAAAAGCTCTCATTTTAGGGTTTTTATACCCCGAGCGTGTTCGGGTTCGTTTTTGTTTCTCGGTTCTCGTTTTCTTGTGTTTCCGGCACGTAAACGCGCGTATTTTATGGATTTTAGATAAGTTTTCTCGGACTATTTTGATGAGTTTCAAAATTGTAAATCATAAATATTTTGTTTCCTTCATTTTTACTGATTTGTTCGCGATTAAATCGTTTCACCTTGTTATTTCGTTACGTAACACAAATTTCGTGAAATTTTAATAAAATAGTTTTATAAATTCTTTTTAAGAGAGAATCTCTAAATTATATTATTTTTATTATTCTAACGACCGAGATCGTTAGTTTTCACTGTTTCGTCAAAAAACGTCACTTACGCGCGTTTTCGTACAGAGCGCTAGCTGTACGAATACGATCGTACGTTTCTCTTTCTGATTTGGTTTTCTACTTATAAGTTATCGTTCAGAACGTTAAACCCACATATATGTTTATGTGAATCGTCACCCACACAAACATGTTGTCGGTTTAGTATTCGTTTTCGATACTGAGTTATTGTTTTTGCATTGAACATTCCTACAGACGGACTCAACTAACTTGCCTATTTTCACATTGTTAATATTGGATTCACATTGCTTTCGTACTGAGTTGTCGGCCAACTAATCCATGTCATTTATGGATATCATATCGCAAACGATATGTTCTTGTCATTTGTTTGTACACTGTTTTTTCTCTTGTGTTGTTGTATTTCCTGTATTTAAGTTTTCACTTAAGCGCATACAATTGTTGTTTGCGTTCTGATTTCTGATGTCACATAACTGTTTACACACTGTATTTACACCTAGTAAATGTGATAGTATACATACCGTACGAAGTTTGCCGGACGGTTAGGTACTGGTTGTCACAGTCTCTCCTTGTTAAAGGAATTTCGCCCCGAAATTTAAGCGTCATTGTCAGGTACTCTACTTTTTCTTTCTATAGATGGAGATGTTTCAATATCATGTGTTTCTTTGTAGTTTAGTTGTTCTCATTGAGCCCAAACTTTGTGTCTAATTATGGAATGAGCAGACTTAGTCCGACTGCTTATGGTGATCCAATCTGTCACACCCCGACCGACGGCTGAATATGTCGGGGCGCGAGCTTGATTGTTCATTAGCTCATGGTTCTATTACAATGTTTCATATTTAGTGCATCCATTTAATAATAATCAGTTCATTCACCCAAAATTTAAATAATCATTACAAGAATTCAAAATAAATAAACTATTACATTGAAAGACTATACAATTGTTTCAAAGTTTAAACTAGGTCACTAAGCCTATCTTATGTCTTCATCATGCTTCCTTATCCTGTTACACATGTAAAATAAGAGTTTGTCAACTATTTGCATAGTTGGTGAGTTCACACACAAGTTTAAGTAAATAGTATAAAAAGGATGCAAACTATAGCCCAACTAGATATGTATCATAAGCACAACATGAATACAAGTTTTAATAAATAGAATGAATGAGTGAATGAATAACAATAGCTTGTGTCCAAACAAGTATCCATACAACATGTTAATTCAAGTATGGCCATACTATAAATTAACAGTTATAATTCAACAACTTTGCTGGGTGTACCTTTCACCCTTTTCACACAAAGGCAAAAGCCTTTGCGAAGATAGTATCTAACCATCTTAGGCTACTAAGTACTAGATTCTTGACTGGCAACACACATAGAATCAACACGTTGTATAAGCTTAGCATCTAACACATAAATCTAACTAGGTCTAAGCCTTGCATCATAGATTGAATGAATAATAGAATAAATAAATTTTTGAATAAGACATGTGTAACATCCAAAAACAAAAATGTAAAAGGGAGTGTGAAGAAACTCACCTGTTAGGATGCTTAGGCTTGTTTCCAAATCCTTGATTAAACAATGAGGAAGTAAGGCTATATACTCACCTATAATTTGAGTAATTAAAGTCTTAGCAATCCTATAGTTCAAGTTCAAGAATCCTTGGAACTATGGCAATCCTAATGGAAGTCCTAGTTTGAATGAAACTATGTTTTGAATGGATACTTAGAATAACTAATATTGATTTCATAAAATAGAATACCAAAGGTATTCCTTTTTTATTTATCAATTTTAGATGTATGAATTAACTAAACTTAATATTGTTTTAAATAAAATAGAATATCAAAGATATTCTTTTTATTTAATCAATATCGTTTTTAGGACTAGACTAATTGTTTTAAGAATATTTAATAATATTCTTATACTAAATAAAAATAGAATATTAAATATTCCTCTTTATTTATTATTTTGGAATTGAATTTCTAGGTGGTTTACTTGAGTTGATTTACATCCATTAAATTATTTATTTGTTTTTAAAAGTTTTGTGTAATTGAGTTTATTAAAATTTTATTTGATCTTTTAAACATTTAAAATATTCCTTTTGAATTATCTTAAGTTCAAAACAAATATTTAAAATTTAAACCATTTATAATTAGAAATCTTTGTAACGAGTTTAACATGTATTTCTTGAAAAAAAAACATGACATACTTTTAAAACTATTGTTGATCTTTAAAACTTATGTTATAACTAAATAATCATTATAAAAAGAATTAAATTAAATCTGTTTTTTTAAATGTTTATTAATACAGAAGTTAACAAATTTATTTATTCATTCATTTATTTTATATATTTAAAACAAACTTTGAATCTTAACAAGTTTTATTAAATTCTATTTAGGGTAATTTGATTCTAATCATTGAGTAAAATAATAATAATAATTTCTTTTTGTATAGAATAATGATAAATTTTAGTTTTTATACTTTATTAAAAATTGTGTGTATTATTAACTGTATTTGTCAGAATTTTATAAAAATGACTTTTTTTAAAAAATTTTAATAAAATTCTTATATAGAATAAAAGGGTTAGAATGGATGGGAAGAAACACAAAAAGAAAAAAAAAATGGTCCTGGGCTGCTGGTCCATGTGTTCGAAACTGTCACACCCCAAACAATGGCGGAAAACATTGGGGCGCGAGTTTGATTGTTCAAAAGCTCATGGGCTACTATTAAAGTTTAAATATTTAAACATCCATATTAAAATATCCAATCAACCATTCAACATTCAAACATAGAAATCAAATCCAACATTACAAAATCAAAGTTCAACATAACATAAATTGTTTTATATTATTTAACTAGGTCCTCTAAGCCTAGCTTATGTCTTCCCATCTTCAATTACCTGTCACATATGTAAAATACAATTTGTCAACTATTTGCATAGTTGGTGAGTACTCATACAAGTTATAATGTGTATATATATAAAGAGATGCAATACTAAGTCCAAATGGTAATAAGCCTATGTCTATGTTCTTACAAGTATTCTAGACGCATGCTAAACCTATGAATTCATAACAAGTCATCACAAGTATTTGTCATTCAATCATGTATAAGTAATCAAGTTCTCCTCAATGTCATTTGACCTTTACAATTGTCCTCAAACATGAGACATAACATAACTTATAAATCAAGGTTAGCAAGACCTTAATTAAAATTAGTTAGTCTACAAGTTTGCAAATGTACACTTCTCACCTTTTTAACACTAAGACCAAAGTCTAAGCGAAGAAGGTATCTAACCATTCTTAGGCTACTTTGTGTATAATGAATATGCATACAAGAATTCCAAGTCATCACATGTTCTATCATTCAAGTAATCACACAACACTTAAGGCCTTTATACCAAACTAAGTAATTTGCATCATGTTTTGACTCTAAGAATACATTGAGTTGATAAAGACATATGTGACATTCCCAAAACTTACAAAAGTAAAAAGGGAAGTATGAGAATAACTCACATGTCTAGCTTTGATCCCCAGAAGTTATTGAGTAGGATGAAAACTTATGAAGTCACAATTCACCCTATAATGTGATATGATTTTTGTATAAGTTATAGAGTTCATATGAACCTATAAAGTCTATATCATTCCTAATGGATCTTCCTAAAAGACAAAATCCCAAATTGGATTTTATAAACCCATCTTTTATAAGAAAGATTTTATTGATGTGTTTTGAGTATCCAAATGTTTTGTATAAATGTTATTTTATTTGTATAAAACAAATAAAATAATTTAGATAAATATTTTATTAAAAATAATCAATAAAACTTATTCTATTTTATTATAATATATTTCAGAATATTAAATTAAAATATTCCAAAAATATATGTATATGTGTTTTCTTAAAACCTTTATATGTTTAAAAGTTAAATGTAAAACTAAACTTAAATGAAGGTTTATTAAAATAAATAGTTATTTAATAAAACTGATTATAAAATCATCAAAATGATTTCAGAAAACATAAAATAATATTCTGTATTTTTATAATATTTTTATACTAAAACTTTACATTTTAATATTTATTTAAACATCTAAAATATAAATTTAAAAAAATAAAATCCAAAAATTCTTCAAATTTTTCCAGAATGTTTATAAATATGTTTCATAATTTCTGTAATTTCGTTAGAATTTTTAAAAATGATTTGATATGCTTTTTATATTTTTAAATATTTAAATACAATTTAAATACTAAAATAATAGAAAGAAATTCTGAAAAATTATAATATTGGTACCGTATGTTTGGAATGTTTATTGATAATTTCTGTAAATTTTTCAGAATTTTTAAAATTGATTTGATATTTTTTGTATATTTTAAACCATTTAAATACAATTTAAATAGTTAAATAATAGAAATAAAATCTGAAAAATTCTGATTTTTTTTACAGAATGTTCAAAACATCATTTTTGAATTTTGTGAATTTTTTTAGAATTTTTGGAGTTGCTTTGGATCGTAAAATAAAAGAAATTAAAAAAAATGGGGTTTAGGCTTAAACCGGTTTAATCTGGATTCGAACCCGAGACCTTTCCTTCAAACCCGAACATTCCTACCACTGATCCAGTGGGTGTTTCTTGGTTGGAAGCCATTTCGTTTAATATTAAACACTTTCTAAACTAAACCCAAAATCTCTTATGAACCCTAAAATCAAATGGGTCCAATTCGATTAATACACGAATTGTGAGCGTCTAAAAGGTTAGGGCTTTTGTTCTATAACCTAAACCGAATCTATAGGCACTAATATTACCTGGATTGGTGAAGTATTGATCGAGTTTGAGTAATGCTCAGTCGTGGATGTTCTTGAGCCGATTTCACGAGTTCCGGATGATTTCAGAGAGAGTTCTTGGTATAGTTTCGCTTGAAATGAAGAAACGAATAATACCCCTATGATTATGAGTACTAATTCGTTCGAAACGTACACAATTAATTGTAAAGTTAATGCCACCGTTTGGACTAATCAAACGACGAATTAAACAATGTTATTATCACGTTTTAATGTTGTAGAAACGTTAGAAATCAAGTTTGGGTCATGGGGCATCGAAAACCCGATCATTTGGGGTCCGATTGAGGCGGTTTGGGTGTGGAATATGGTTGCCGGACTTCGGCCGGAGTTCTCGCCGGAAAAACGTGGGTGGGACGGAAAGGGCTGGGAAATGAAATCAACCTTTTAAAATTTACACTTTTCCCATTCCCTTTTAATTCTTTTTTTTTCAAACTAAAAATAATAATAATAATAATAATAACAATAATAATAATAATAATAAATAACTTTAATTAATTCCTAATATTTATAAAATCAATTTATTTATAAAAGATATATTTTTTTTTAAAGTTATATATATATATATATATATATATAGGGAGGTATTCTGTTAAGAACCATTTTTATGCTAGGAACTTGAGAACTACATAATACACTTGTACATTATGCTTTAAGTTTTGTACATAGAGTGGTTATTTAAAAGGGTAAACTAGTAACTTCTCATACTTTAAGGTTAAATTACTTTTATACCCCTAATAACATATGGTTTAAAATTAGTTCCTTTAGTTCTTTCATATTTAGTGGTTCTCAATAGAATAAGTCCCTATATATATATATATATATATATATATATATATATATATATATATATATATATATATATATATATATATATGAACTAGATTAAAATTTATTACTCGCTTTTGAACGCTATCTAGTATATATGATTTATACAACGTTTAAGTATAGTTTTATTAAACAATACGCAACGATCTTTTATTTATTAGAATTTCGACACAATTACATTTCTTGAAAACCCAAATGTTACAGAAACCGCGCCATTTACCCCTCAGCCGACGGCCTTAACCGCTAGGCTGGGGGGTTTTTCTTTGAATGATTTGGTTTTGATATGTTGTAACAACCGGATTCCCATAGTATTATAATAAATTTAAATAAAATGAAGTGTTTTCATTTTTCCTATGAAGAGTGTTTTGATAATTACATAATAAATTCATCATGTGGCTACTCTATAATAAAAGAGTAATCACATGACACGAGCAAATGGTATATGGATTAAAAACATCACATTATCTAGACAACAAAGTAATAATCATAATGAGGAAAGTGAAATGTGCAAACGATGCTCCGAATGAAAGTTATGATAAAACGAGTTTCAAATAGTAATCATAAAATGGCCAAAATAATTAGTACCTTCCTAGGGTGAGTGCTTGATATGGTTATAAAGGTATTTAAAAATCGTGAACGTGGGCGAAAACGGTGCGCAAAACGGAGTTCGTAAAAAGCCAGAATAGCAAAAACAAGTTCAAAACACCACACGCGCTCATCGACACGTGTCCTAGGTGGCAAGACACGTATTTTACAGCCTTGCCACGTGTCCTAGGGTGCTCCCACGTGTCATATGGGGCTGCCACGTGTCCTAGTGAGTTGACACGTGTCTGGTGAGGTGTCGTGGCCTGGTTCTCTCGATTTGCGTGCCAGTTTCTATAAATAGTCCATACCGCGTCATTTTTTCGCACACATTTTCAAGTTCCAACCCTATTATCACAACATAAATACCCCCATAAACCTACTTTGAGGTCAATTGAGTGTGTGGAAGCACGTGACGAGTGATTGGGACTAACCAGACGGTTAAACAAGCAGTTGTCCGGATATAGCAAGGTAAGCTTATGTTTAGGTTTTAAATGTTAAGGTTATCTTCACAAGTACATATGGGGTTGTATTGACTAAATAAACCATCTGATATGATGTGGTTATGCCCGTGTGATATGGCAAACACCCCGGATAAAAATAACGAGTTAAAAAAAAACTCGTAATGAAGATATCTTAACATAGCCGTTGTGCTGTCCGTTTAGAAACCCGAATTACGGTTTATGGGATATGTGAATATTTTTATGATCTTACTAGGATATCTAGGTCATTAGGATTCCTTGGGGAAATGTGAGATAAGTGTGCGAGATTAAGTTTACTGCGCGGAATCAATCAGGTGAGCTCTATGATGCCCATTTTATGTTTCAAAATGTTTTGGGATAATATGCATACTGTTAGTTGTTTGTATTTGATGAAGTTATATTTAAACTACGTTTGAGACACTGTGTTCGTATAATTGAGTGTTTGTAAAACAATGATTGTTGCCAGTGGGGTTAAACATGGTTTTGGGATGCCGTACTCGGGATAGTAGGAGTCAAATTATTTTTAAAGATACATAAAAGTGATGAGTTTTATGGGCAAGAGGAAAATATTTTTACACATATTCTAGTTGTGTGCCACTAGTTAAGCCTAGTTGGACGATTAAAACGTTTTACGACTGTGATTTGGAAAGAGGTCGCAAAACAGGTTTTGAAAACGTTTTGGGCACTACGGTGCTGGTTTGAGCAGGGAAAATGTTATATAAAACAATGATTATGCAGATTGAGTCAAAATTGTATTTTTGATAAATGTGTCGACCGTGGTCAACGGTGTCCTTGCTATATATGTAAAAACAAGCGCCGTGCCGGTCTTTGTTGCCTGTTTCTGGTGGGAAACAGCCCTAGCATATGTGTCGGTATAGCGAGGGTTAATTGATCAGTTGACTGTATTTGGCTGGTGACGAACAGGCCTGCAGAGGGTGAACGTGACCCTAGACAATGGCTTGATATTACTATAGGTGCAATATAAGGACTACCACACTGTGAACTTGGCAAGTGGTAACCATACCATGGACTTGGCGGATTGGTATATGAGTTTTGGTAACCCGGTTATTGGTTTGAAACTATTCTGCACAAAGTTTGTATGTTTTATGATTATGAATTCACTTTATTATTATTTAAAACGTGTCATGTAAATCTTTTCCTAATTTTGTTATCTTAATTCTTATATGATTAAAACTTGGAACTCACTAGTGAAAACTGATTGTTTGAGTATGCAAATCAGGAAAAGATAAGGCTTCGTGTAGCCATGGCAAGGGCAACGCGTGATGGAAAGAATAGCAAGCTGTTGGAAAATTTGGCATATGTATAATGATGTAAATTATATCATACTGGCATCTTGTATTGGAACTTGTGTTATATTAATAAAAGTTTCGCTGCTTATCTCTGTTATACCATGTGTTCTGTTGTAATTCCGATTTAGTGATGGTTCCGGGAGACGAGCGTCACAATTTGGTATCAGAGCCTTGGTTTAAGAGATTTAGAGTACTTGCAGTAGTACCTAAACTTAATCTAAGACTCAAAGCACAAGTTCAAGTTGTCAGTATACATGCCAATATAGCTAAATGCCTATTACGCTTCCTTAGTGACCTGTTTGGTGATGCATTAAGCATACTGTGGTAAAACCCTTAGATTCATGGGTATAGATAAGTTACTAATTGCAATTAGCTACTGCAAATAATAGCTTAACTATACAAATGAGGCTCGGGATTCCACCATGGCGTGGTTTTGATGTAGAACTGATAAGAATTGTTTATAAAATGGTAGAAGCATCCTAAGTTGCATGTTAGCAATTAAATGTCATGATAGGACTTCAAATGATTAGTAAGGGTCAGACCCATTGATAACGGTCTGAAATTAAGATGTGGACTACGTGTGACCATGATGGAATATAATTAGACCAGTAGCACTATAAAGTAATAATTTAAAAGGGCCCTGTACTTAGTTAATTATCGTCTAGTTATCCATTATACTAACACTGATATTTCTGACATCTTGATTATAGAATGGTAGGAAGAGGTCGTGGTCGTGGTCGTAATATGGGTGGTGGGGGATGGCCAAATACTAGGAGTAATATCAATGCCCCTCCTACCCATGAAAACGAAATTCCTTATTAAGTGGAAAATACCGATGCTCCTCAGAATGAACGAAGACAATCATAAATGACCACTGAAGTGGTAAAAGCTATATGTGAAGCTATACCAATGTTGATTGCGGAGCTACGTGGGTCAGGTGTTGGCCCGACTGCCGAATCTGGAAGCGCTGGAACTGGTAATAATGGTGGCGGAATTGTTACAACAAATGGTAATGTAATTAGATTGGTCAATGGCGCGGATGCTGACAAACGTAATAAAGGTTGTGATTACAAAGCCTTCAAAGGTGGTGGTCCTCCATCTTTTGATGGCAAGAAGGATGCGGTTTGTACTCATGAGTGGGTCCAGGAAACGGAAGCATTAATCTTGATCAGCCAGTGTAGAGAGGATCAGGCAGTATTATTTGCTGCACATTCATTTGTGTCAGAAGCACTATATTGGTGGGGAACCATCAAACAAGCTCATGGGGAGCAAGGTGTTGCAGCATTACGTTGGAACGATATGAAGAAATTGGTTTTTGAAAGGTTCTGCCCAAGGGGTGAAGTTGATCGAATGGAGGTCGAGTTCCTAAAGCTAGAAGCAGGAACAATGACACATTGGGAATACACAACTAAGTTTAACGAAATGTCCCGATTAGTTCCTGATTTGATAAATACCGAGGAAAACGAGTCAAACGCTACATCCAAGGTTTTCCAGCCGAGGTTCGGAAAGTTGTCAGAACGGCTGCACCAGGTACATATCAATCAGCCGTGGAACTTAGTGCAGCAATCTATGATAATGAGTATTGGGTTGGTGGTAGGCTTGGAGAAAGCAAAAGAAAGTGGTCTGATTTTGACTCAAAGTCTGAAGGCGGAGAGTCAAGGAAGAAATTCACAGGTGACAATACTGGTAGATGTCGTAAATGCAACAAATATCATAATGGAAGATGTTTGGCGAACATTTCAAATGTCGCGATATCTCCAAACCCTCCCACATGCTATCGTTGTGGAAAATCAGGACATATTTCCATAAATTGTCCGGAAGTAAGAGATCATGGTTGTTTTGAATGTGGGGAACTTGGGCATCGGAAGATTGACTGCCCAAAATTTAAGAAAACGATGGAATCAGGAAGACAAGCTGATTGGAGTAAGGATAATGGAGGAAAGGCTAATGCGTGTGCCTTCATGATGACCGTAGGGTAAGCCAAAAGGGAGTCAGACGTCGTCTCCGGTACATTTCTTATTAATAATGTACCAGCCAATGTTTTATTTGATTCTGGTGCTAGTAAGAGTTTTATTTCTATTAGATTTAGTAAATTACTCAATAAGCCCCTCCAAACTTTAGAGAAAACTTTTGAAGTTGAAACCGCCATAGGTAAAACTGTTAAGATTTCTGAAATGCTTGAAGATTGCCACATAGATTTAGACGGATACCAATTTCATGTTCAATTGTTCCCACTAACGCTTGGAGGCTTCGACGTCGTTTTGGGGATGGATTGGTTAGCCAAGAACAATGCTCAGATTGTATGTAACAAGAAGTTAATTCAAATACAAGCACCGGATGGTAAGCAGATGTGCGTATATGGTGATCGCAATGGTTCGGCTGCGAAGTTAATCTCGATGATCAAAGCTCAGAAGTATATGGTGCAAGGTTGTAGAGCATACTTAGCCTACGTGGTAGATGCTACAATAAAGATAAGGGATTTAAAGGATGTGCCGGTAGTATGTCAATTCCCAGATGTCTTTTCTGAGGACTTGACAAATATTCCTCCTGATAGAGAGGTTGAGTTTCTTATTGATCTGGTTCCAAGGGCAAAGCCAGTGGCTAAAGCTCCATATCGATTAGCTCCAACAGAAATGAAGGAACTAATGACACAATTACAAGACCTCCTCAATAAAGGGTTTATAAGACCAAGCATCTCACCTTGGGGTGCTCCGGTATTACTTGTTAAAAAGAAAGATGGGAGCATGAGGATGTGTATAGATTATCGTGAGCTAAACAAGCTTACGGTAAAGAACAAGTATCCTCTCCCAAGAATTGATGACCTCTTTGATCAACTACAAGGGGCGAGCTGGTTTTCAAAGATTGATCTACGATCGGGGTACCATGAGCTGAAGGTTCGGGAAGAAGATATTCCAAAGACGGCTTTTCGTACACGCTATGGTCACTATGAGTTCTTGGTTATGTCGTTTGGACTAACCAATGCGCCAGCAGCTTTCATGGACCTAATGAATTGAGTGTTCCAACCTATGTTGCACCGATCCGTGATTGTGTTTATTGACGACATCTTAATCTATTCAAAAAATGAAGGTGACCATGCATGCCATTTGAAAGAAGTTTTGGAAACTTTACGCAAGAAGAAACTGTTTGCTAAGTTCTCCAAATGTGCATTCTGGTTACGAGAAGTTTAGTTCTTGGGCCACGTGATCAATACCAATGGTATAATGGTTGATCCAACAAAGGTGGAAGCGGTAATGAAATGGAGTCCTACTAAGATTCCAAAAGAGATTCGAAGCTTCTTGGGATTAGCTGGATATTTCCGGCGTTTTATCCAAGACTTTTCTAAAATTGCTTCACCATTGACTAAGTTGACTAAGAAAGAAGTTAAGTTTGATTGGAGTACACGACAACAACAAGCATTTGAGGAGTTAAAGTCAAGATTGACTCAAGCACCAATAATATCCTTACCTGATGGTACAAAAGACATGGTTATTTATTCAGATGCTTCATATCAAGGATTGGGTTGTGTGCTCATGCAAAGAGGAAAGGTCATTGCTTATGCTTCTCGACAGCTGAAGCCTAATGAAGTAAATTATCCAACTCATGATTTGGAACTGGCAGCAGTTGTATTTGCTTTAAAAATATGGCATCAATATTTGTATGGTGTCAAATGTACTATCTTCACCGATCATAAGAGTCTCAAGTACTTCTTTGAACAGAAGGATTTGAATATGAGGCAACGTAGATGGAGTTAATTAAAGATTATGACTGTGATATCTTATATCACCCTAGAAAAGACAACGTGGTGGCTGACGCTTTAAGTCGAAAGAGCGACCATTCTCCAATTCAGGTGAGGGCATGTCAAGTGGTAATAACTCCAAATTTCCTGGACCAACTCAAGGAAGCTCAAGTTAAGGCGTTAAAAGAAGAAAAGGTATGTAGTGAGAGAATATTTGGTCAAGTGAAAAGTTTGGAAGAAAATGATTACGTTGTAAAGAAGAGGTTTGGTCGAATGTGGGTACCGCGTGGTGGTGATATACGAAAGAAAATTTTGGGTGAAACACACAAAAATCGTTACTCTATTCACCCAGGTGCAACCAAGATGTATCAAGATTTAAAGAAGCACTATTGGTGGCCTGGTAGGAAGTTTAACATTATGCAATATGTGAATAGATGTCTAACTTGTGATCAAGTTAAAGCTGAACACCAAAAGCCATATGGCAGGCTTCAACCCCTATAAATTACCAAGTGGAAATGGGAACATATTACTATGGATTTCATAATAAACCTTCCACGAACAGCTCAAGGTTATGATACCATTTGGGTAGTAGTGGACAGATTGACTAAAAGTACCCACTTTCTGCCTATTCGTGAATCGTATTCTTCAGAAAGGTTGGTAGAAATTTTGTGAATGAAATTGTGGCTCGACATGGTGTGCCGATCTCGATCGTGTCAGATAGAGACACTTGTTTCACCTCCAGATTTTGGAAAAGGTTCCATGATGCTATGGGATCTAAGCTATTAGTTAGCATTGCATATCATCCACAAATAGATGGTCAAAGTGAAAGGACCATTCAAACTCTTGAAGATATGCTTCGAGCATGTGCTGTAGATTATGAAGGTAATTGGAATAAGCATTTACCTCTTGCAGAATTCTCCTACAACAACAGTTATCATTCATCGACTGATATGGAGCCATTTGAAATGTTATATGGGAGAAAATGTCGTACACCTATATGCTGGGGTGAAGTAGGTCAGAAAGAATTGGGAAACTTGGAAGTGGTCAGGGCTACAACTGATAGATTGGAACAAATTAAATCAAGAATGAAAGCGGCACAAGATCGACAAAAGTCGTATGCTGATTAGAGAAGGAAGACGATTAAATTTCAAGTTGGAGATATGGTGTTACTAAAGGTATCTCCATGGAAAGGCCTTATTCGTTTTCGGAAACGTGGAAAATTAAGTCCAAGGTACATTGGACCTTTCAAAATTCTAGCCCGTGTAGGTGAGGTTGCATATAGACTGGAGTTACCAGATGAATTAAGTAAGATTCACCCGACATCCCATGTCTCATACTTGCGCAAGTGCTTGACGGATGAAACCTCAAACATATCATATGATGAAATTGAGATCGATAGTAAGCTTAATTATGTGAAGCATCCGGTAGCTATTCTCGATTATGATGAGAAGAAGTTACGAAATAAGAATGTCAAAATTGTAAAAGTTCAGTGGAAGCATCGTAAGGGGTCTGATGCTACCTGGGAAACTGAGGAAGAAATGCGTAAATATTATCCCCATTTGTTTTTGACACAATAGGTTTAGAGGACGAAACCTAATGTAAGGGGGATAGATTTGTAACAACCTGATTCCCATAGTATTATAATTAATTTAAATAAAATGAAGTGTTTTCATTTTTCCTATGAAGAGTGTTTTGATAATTACATAATAAATTCATCATGTGGCTACTCTATAATAAAAGAGTAATCACATGACACGAGCAAGTGGTATATGGATTAAAAATATCACATTATCTAGACAACAAAGTAATGATCATAATGAGGGAAAGCAAAATTTGCAAACGATTCTCTGAATGAAAGTTATGATAAAACGAGTTTAAAATAGTAATCATAAAATGGCCAAAATAATCAGTACCTTCCTAGGGTGAGTGATTGATATGGTTATAAAGGTATTTAAAAATCGTGAACGTGGGCGAAAACGGAGCGCAAAACGGAGTTCGTATGAAGCCAGAATCGCAGAAACAAGTTCAAAACACCACACGCGCTCACCGACACGTGTCCTAGGTGGCAAGACACGTATTTTACAGCCTTTCCACGTGTCCTAGGGTGCCTCCACGTGTCATAGGGGGCTGCCACGTGTACTAGTGAGTTGACACGTGCCCGGTGAGGTTTCGTGGCCTGGTTCTCTCGATTTGCGTGCCAGTTTCTGTAAATAGTCCATACCGCGTCATTTTTCGCACACAGTTTCGAGTTCCAACCCTATTATCACAAAATAAATACCCCCATAAACCTTCTTTGTGTTTAATTGAGTGTGTGGAAGAACGTGACGAGTGATCGGGACTAGCCAGACGGTTAAACAAGCGGTTGTCCGGATATAGCAAGGTAAGCTTATGTTTAAGTTTTAAATGTTAAGGTTGTCTTCACAAGTACATGTGGGGTTGTATTGACTAAATAAACCATCTGATATGATGTGGTTATGCCCGTGTGATATGGCAAACACCCCGGATAAAAATAACGAGTTAAAAAACTAGTAATGAAGATATCTTAACATAGCCGTTGTGCTGTCCGTTTAGAAACCCGAATTACGATTTATGGGATATGTGAATATTTTTATGATCTGGCTAGGATATCCAGGTCGTTAGGATTTCTTGGGGAATCGTGAGATAAGTGTGCGAGATTAAGTTTACTACAGAATCAATCAGGTGAGGTCTATGATGCCCATTTTTTGTTTCAAAATGTTTTGGGCTGATATGCATACTGTTAGTTGTTTGTATTTGATGATGTTATATTCAAACTATGTTTGAGACCCTGTGTTCGTATAATTGAGTGTTTGTAAAACAATGATTGTTGCCAGTGGGGTTAAACATGTCAAATGATTTTTGGTCTAAACATGGTTTTAGGATGCCGTACTCAGGATAGTAGGAGTCGAATTATTTTTAAAGATACATAAAAGTGATGAGTTTTATGGGCATGAGGAAAATGTTTTGACACGTATTCTGGTTGTGTGCCACTAGTTAAGCCTAGTTGGACGATTTAAACGTTTTACGACTGTGATTTGGACAGAGGTCCCAAAACAGGTTTTGAAAACGTTTTGGGCACTACGATGCTGGTTTGAGCAGGGAAAATTTTATATAAAACAATGATCGTGCAGATTGAGTCAAAATTGTATTTTTGATAAATGTGTCGACCGTGGTCGACGGTGTCCTTGCTATATGTGTAAAACCAATCGCCGTGCCTGTCTTTGTTGCCTGTTTCTGGTGGGAAACAGCCCTGGCATATGTGTCGGTATAGGGGGGTTAATTGATCAATTGATTGTATTTGGCTGGTGACGACCAGGCCTGCAGAGGATGAACGTGACCCTAGACAGTGGCTTGATATTACTGCAGATGCAATATAAGGACTACCACACTTTGAACTTGGCAGGTGGTAACCATACCGTGGACTTGGCGGATTGGTATTTGAGTTTTGGTAACCTGGTGGTTTTGAGATTTAGTAACCCGGTCATTGGTTTGAAGCTATTCTGCACAAAGTTTGTCTGTTTTATGATTATGAATTCCCTTTATTATTATTTAAAACGTGTCATGTAAATCTTTTCCTATTTTTGTTATCTTAATTCTTATATGATTAAAACTTGGAACTCACCAGTGAAAACTGATTGTTTGAGTATGCATATCAGGAAAAGATAAGGCTTCGTGTAGCCATGGCAAGGGCAACGCGTGATGGAAAGAATAGCAAGATGTTGGAAAATTTGGCATATGTATAATGATGTAAATTATATCATATTGGCATCTTGTATTGGAACTTGTGTTATATTAATAAAAGTTCCGTTGCTTATCCCTGTTATACCATGTGTTCTGTTGTAATTCCGATTTGGTGATGGTTCCGGGAGACGGGCGTCACATATGTTGATATCCATACATCCAAAACGAACTCAGAAACCTATGAACCCTAAGTTTTTCTTCGTTCGAACTTGTTAGAATCGGGGATTGATAGCCTGTGTAATCATAGGGCTTTTAATCCCCTTAGGATTTCGAGTAGATGGGCATAAGAATCACCTGGTTCGATGTTCGATTGAGTGGAGTTTGAGTCGGGCAGGGGCTTCGGCCGAACTTGAGATCCAATCGTGTCTTTCACTTGCTGTTGCTCGTATTTTCTTGCACCGAGTTGCTCGGATTGATTCAAGACACGAAATGGAGTGATTTATTTCCAGTATTATACTGATTCATGTAGGTTTTGAATCCCGTTAATGGCTCGGTTATTTTGGGTATTGATTCACGTGGTTTGGTGTTTTAATGACTGTATTTGTTGATTTATATGTTTAAACACGCTCAAATCCTTGACATTTATGAAATCAATTAGCTTAAATGAGCTGTAAACGATCGGTTTAGGAGTTTGGGTGTAATACGGGTTCGGTTTGTGATCCACGAGAGAACCGGGTAAAGAGGAGAACCCTATTTAGGTTATTTACTCTTTTGGTCCCCCATGTTTTTGTTATGTTTAAATCAAGGATTAATGTTCCCCCCTTCTCACAATTCATTTTTATAATTATCCATTTTCAATCCCTTAAGTGTTATAACTATATTACATTTCAAAATTTGTGAAATCTTTTATATATTTCTAATAAATTAGACTTTACAAATTAAATAGTTTGTATATGATATAAAATTTTATAAGAACCCTTTTTCATAAAATAAATGTTATTATTATTATTAAAAATATTAGTATAAGACATAAAATTTTTAATAATAAATATAATTTCTTTATTATTATTAATATTATTATTATATATTATGTATATACATATTATTTATGTATATACATAATATACATAAATTTAAGAATAAAATGCTTTTATTTTATAACCTATTATGTCTCGTGTTGTTATCATTAGTATTAATTTATTAACGAACTAGACATATATGTCTAAATATATAATTTTTTTTTTTGAATAAAGGTGTTTCAAAGAACGTTCGAGATTTTTATTTATTTCGAATTGAACTCAATTACGATATTTGAATTCGTAACGGAAAACCCTGGGTATTACAGTCTCCCCTACTTTAGGGAGTTTCGTCCCGAAATTTATTTAGTAGAAACCGTTTTCTTAAGTGCTGATTATTTCTTTCTACTTGCTTGTTTCTTTATAACCTTTTGAGTTACTGTTACAAGAATTGTAACTATTTGTTTTATAGGATATTGTCTAAATATTTAGACCACTAATTGAAAATTTAGGAGAGTTTAAACTCACAACTTGCTGTAAAACTGTGAATTGAGAAAGAACTTTAATCAGCATAGTTATTAGCGACACATTCGGATTTTCTAATTTGTATACCACTAGTTTATTTGTTATGACGGTTTTGGATTTAACGATAGTTGATTCAACTCATGGTGAGATTAACTGCAAAGGTATTTGAATAACTTAGTATAATAATTTATTTTTCGATTATTCTTGATTGAAGAATGGTTCGCTCGATTTGTAGTTTAAACTAACAAATCCTATTCTTGATCAAGCTTTCGATGCTACTATCAATGTATTAGTGGTGCTTATATATAGGGTATACCGTAGCCAACCCACCACATCACTAATACTTTGATAGTATTCCAATCGCCCACCAAGACTAACATAACCATAACTACTTTGAAATAGATTTTTGAATACTTGGCTGGTTTTAGGAATCGTATAAGTTAATAGATTCTAACAATTGCAATCTTGCAATAGAGTCTCATAGTTGTATGGAGTGCTAAATGATCATTTTTGAATACACAAACGATTCAGAATTCAATAGTATATGATATTATATGGTTGTGATAACTACTTGTCATCAACCTTAGCTATGAAATCACTGAATCTTCGAGTAATTGTCTAAACATATGAATATAGAATAATTCACTTATGAATCATTAACTTGATTCGTGTGATTATTGATATCTTTGATTTACCCTAGTGTAAGAATACACACCAAGTATTAATAATTGAGTTTGTTCGACTAGGATATTTTACTCAAAACTGTAGATTGAATTGACTACTCTAGCCATTGATCAAGCTTTTGGTGCTACTATCAATGTACTACTAGTGCTTATATATAGGGTATACCGCAGCCAACCCACCACACTATTAATATTTTGATAGCATACCAAACTCCTACCAAGGCTAACAAAAACTTTAGACAAACTTGAATAGGTGTGGAAGACTTTGGCTCGATCTTAAGAATTGCATGAATATAGAGGTTTTCAACATTTAGATTTTGCAATGGAATCTCTCGGTTGCAACAAATGAATTGTTAGATGATCGATTATTGGATAAACGAATAATGTAGAATACACATGTATTTGATAATATATAAGCTTTGATGGTTGTGATAACTAATTATCACTAAACTTAGCTATAATATCATTGAATCTTTGAGTAGTTGTCAAAACATATAAATATAGAACAATTCGTCTAAAATCAAAAATATGATTCACATGAACTAGTTGGAATTTTATATGGAATCACCCATACTAAAATTCCATCGGTCCAAGTCATGACACTTTATTGAAATACAACAAGAAGTTATTATGTCTTGGTTTGAATAAAAAAAAATCAGAAATCTTTGTGACTTGTTTAAAACATAAGAGATGATATTCAGAACGGGATACCAAATGGCATGTTTTGAATTTTCTTAAACAATGATCTTGGGCATGATATCCTAAGGAGTAAGGAGTTCGTAAGGTTATGACATAAACATCATGGATTACATTAAACATGTGATATACTAATTTTTAGATGTAGTGACAAGTCACTAATCATACGCACAATATCATCAATTTTCTATCATGAATTTGAATACTATAATGTGCAATATTACAACCTTTCAGATTCAGTGATGAATCACCATCAATAAATCTTGTAATTATAATATTAACGCTTTTATTGATTCATAAAATACACAAAATAAATCAATGAAAGATAACACTATAATCTTTTAGATTCAGTGATGTATCACTATCACTGATCTTAGGTTTAATGTTACTTAAATCATAACATAGGTAACATAAAACAAGGAGAGATGATATCATATTCTGTGAGACATAGTAATGAATCACCATCACTAATCTTAAGTATGATATCATAGAATTCTAAAAATCATATCATATACATTATCAATACAAGAAAGGTAGCAACATGAACTTTAGATGTAGTGATGAATCACCATCACAATCTTAGGTGTAATGTTACTAAATCTTGAACCATAAAACAGGTAACATAAATCGAAGAGAATTGACATCATATCTTGTGAGACACAGTGATGAATCACCATCACTAACCTCAACTATGATATCATGTAGGTTTAAGAATTAAAACATAGGTGTTATCAACCCAAGAAAATAACACCATAACTTTTTGATATTGTAATGTATCACCTTCACAGCTCTTAGATATAATGTTACTAATTCTTGAATCATAACATAGGCAACATAGAACAAAGGTAGATGATATCATATCCTGTGAGAATAGTAATGAATCACCATAACTATCCTCAAGTATGAATCATGGTGGTATTGAATCATAACATATGCATTATAAATCCAAAGAAAGGTAACACCATTTCCTTTAGATGTAGTAATGTATCACCGTTACAATCTTAGGTATGATATTACTAACTTTCTTGAATCATAACAAATATATTATTTAACAAAAGAAAAATAGAATCTTGAGTATGATATAAAGAAGTTGTTGAATCTACATTAATAATCCAAGAAAGATAACATCATAACTCTTAGAGGTAGTGATGTATCACCATCGCAATCTTAGGTATGACATTATTAACTTTATTGAATCATAACACATATATTATTCTTCATCAAAGGAAATGACATCATAGCTTGTGAGATGTAGTGATGGATCACCATAACTAATCTCTAGTATGATACCATAAGATTTGGAATTGTAGAAGCAATGCATTGAAATCATTTTGAATTAGATTATAAATTTTAGGGAGTAGCATCCAAGTTGGATACTTTTTGACTTATTAGAATTAATGTTGTTTGCAAGATGTGTCATGCTTTGGCCTATAGGTAAAATACTCTCATTAAGAATCCCTAGGAAAGCTAGACTAGTCCCTCGTCAGGGATTATGAATCTCTTTCCTAGACAGTAGTCTCAACTACAGGTATTCACCCTTACATTTACTACATGTCCATCTTAACAAACTTAATTCTAACGAAGTTTTAAATCAAAATTGAACAGATATAATCATTTTGAACTCGTTTGAAAACATAAGGAACGGTATTGACAATGGTGTACCGGGTGACATATTAGGATCATTTTAGTTTGTAAGATGTTTGGTATAATATGATTTGGTCTATAAGTGATTGTACTCTCATCAGAAGTCCCCAGGAAAGCTAGACAGGTCCCACAGTACATCGGGGCTTTATACGAATAGCTTTCCTAGACAGGAATTCCAACTACCGATACTACACTCTTCCAGTTAGTACATATCCACCTCACAAACTTTAATTCTAACAGAATCTTAAAATCAATAACAAAATTCCTATTTTGTCTAAGAATTAATATTAGGCATTAAGCCTAATAATTGTTGAATTCATATCAACTAAATGTTGTTTTCGTGTATTTAAGTTTGGAATATATTTCTCCTAAAAGCAAATACTAAGGCAATTGTTTAAACTAAGTAATCCCATGATATAGAGTAACTTAGTTTAAGGCATTCCTAAATAGTGCAAGCAAGGCATATTAACAACTATGGCTTTCCACTATGGTAACTAATATAACATAACACATAATGAATAAGTATAACACATAATGAATAAGTATATAATATATAGCACATAAGCAAGTAATAAACTAACAAGTGTAATATGAGATAACTAATATTTGGGTTAGCTTAGTTATAATCTAGGCTACCATTTTCTAATAACCTATATCCCTATAACCATGACTCTGATACCAATCTGTCACACCCCGACCGACCGCGGAATATGTCGTGGCGCGAGCTTGACTGTTCATTAGCTCATGGTGCTATTACAATGTTTCATATTTAATGCATCCATTTAATAATAATCAGTTCATTCAACCAAAATTTAAATAATCATTACAAGAATTCAAAATAAATAAACTATTACATTGAAAGACTATACAATTGTTTCAAAGTTTAAACTAGGTCACCAAGCCTATCTTATTTCTTCATCATGCTTCCTTATACTGTTGCACATGTAAAATAAGAGTTTTTCAACTATTTGCATAGTTGGTGAGTTCACACACAAGTTTAAGTAATTAGTATAAAAAGGATGCAAACTATAGCCTAACTAGATATGTATCATAAGCACAACATAAATACAAGTTTGAATAAATAGAATGAATGAATGAATAACAATAGCATGTGTCCAAACAAGTATCCATACAACATGTTAATTCAAGTATGGCCATACTATAAATTAACAGTTATAATTCAATAAGTTTGCTGGGTGTACCTTTCACCCTTTTCACACAAAGGCAAAAGCCTTTGCGAAGATAGTATCTAACCATCTTAGGCTACTAAGTACTAGATTGCTTGACTGGCAACACACATAGAATCAAAACGTTGTATAAGCTTAGCATCTAACACATAAATCTAACTAGGTCTAAGCCTTGCATCATAGATTGTTTGAATAATAGAATAAATAAAGTTTTGAATAAGACATGTGTAACATCCCAAAACAAAAATGTAAAAGGGACTGTGAAGAAAACTCACCTGTTAGGATGCTTAGGCTAGTTTCCAAATCCTTGATTAAACAATGAGGAAGTAAGGCTATCTACTCACCTATAATTTGAGTAATTAAAGTCTTAGCAATCCTATAGTTAAAGTTCAAGAATCCTTGGAACTATGGCAATCATAATGGAAGTCCTAGGTTGAATGGAACTATGTTTTGAATGGATACTTAGAATAACTAATATAGATTTCATAAAATAGAATACCAAATGTATTCCTTTTTTATTTATCAATTTTATATGTATGAATAAACTAAACTTAATATTGTTTTAAATAAAATAGAATATCAAAGATATTCTTTTTATTTAATCAATATGGTTTTTATGACTAGACTAATTGTTTTAAGAATATTTAATAATATTATTATAATAAATAAAAATAGAATATTAAATATTCCTCTTTATTTATTATTTTGGAATTGAATTTCTAGGTGGTTTACATGAGTTGATTTCCATCCATTCAATTATTTATTTGTTTTTAAAAGTTTTGTGTAATTGAGTTTATTAAAATTTTATTTGATCTTTTAAAGATTTAAAATATTCCTTTTGAATTATCTTAAGTTCAAAAAAAATATTTAAAATTTAAACCATTTATAATTAGAAATCTTTGTAATGAGTTTAACATGTATATCTTGAAAAAAAACATGACATTCTTTTAAAACTATTGTTGATCTTTAAAACTTCAGTTATAACTAAATAATCATTATAAAAAGAATTAAATTAAATCTACTTTTATTAAATGTTTATTAATACAGAAGTTAACAAATTTATTTATTCATTCATTTATTTTATATATTTAAAACAAACTTTGATTCTTAACAAGTTTTATTAAATGCTATTTAGGGTAATTTGATTCTAAACATAGAGTAAAATAATAATAATAATAATAATAATTTCTTTTTGTATAGAATAATGATAAATTTTAGTTTTTATACTTTATTAAAAATTGTGTGTATTATAAACTGCATTTGTCAGAATTTTATAAAAATGATTTTTTTAAAAATTTTTTAATAAAATCGTTATATAGAATAAAAGGGTTAGAATGGATGGGAACAAACACAAGAAGAAAAAAAATGGTCCTGGGCTGCTGGTCCATGAGTTCGAACCCGCGCCATTTACCCCTCTGCCGACGGCCTTAACCGCTGGGCTGGGGGATTTTTCTTTTAGTGATTCAGTTATGATATGTTGATATCCTTACATCCAAAACGAACTCAGAACCTATGAACCCTAAGTGTTCTTCGTCGTTCGAATTTGTTAAAATCGGGGATTGATAGCCTGTGTAATCATAGGGCTTTTAATCCCCTTAGGATTATGAGTAGATGGGTATAAGAATCACCTGGTTCGATGTTCGATTGAGTGGAGTTCGAGTCGGGCAGGGGCTTTGGCCGAACTTGAGATCCAATGGTGTCTTTCACTTGCTGTTGCTGGTATTTTGTTGCACAGAGTTGCTCAGATTGATTCAAGACACGAAATGGAATGATTTATTTCGAGTTTTATACTGATTCGTGTAGGTTTGAATCTCGTTAATGGCTCGGTTATTTTGGGTATCGGTTCATGCGGTTTGGTGTTTTAATGACTGTATTTGTTGATTTATATGTTTAAACGCGCTCAAATCCTTGCCATTTATGAAATCAATTAGCTGGAATGAGCTGTAAACGATCGGTTAAGGAGTTTGGGTCTAATACGGGTTCGGTTTTTGATCCACGAGAAAACCGGGTAAAGAGGAGAACCCTATTTAGGTATTTACTCTTTTGGTCCCCCATGTTTCTGTTATGTTTATTCAAGGATTAATGTTTCCCCCTTCTCGCAATCATTTTTATAATTATCCATTTTCAATCCCTAGGTGTTATAACTATATTACCTTAAAAATTTTTGAAATCTTTTAATATACCTATAATTAGACTTCACAAATAAAATAGTTTGTATATGACATAAAATTTATAAGAACCCCTTTTTCATAAAAGAAATGTTATAATTGTATAAAAAATATTAGTATAAGACATAAATTTTTAATAATAAATATAATTTCTTTATTATTATTATTGATATTATTATTATATATTATGTATATACATAATATGTATATACATAATATACATAAATTTAAGAATAAAATGCTTTTATTTTATAACCTATTATGTCTCGTGTTGTTATCATTAGTATTAATTTATTAATAAACTAGAACTGTATATCTAATTATATCATTTTTTTTTGAATAAAGGTGTTTCAAAGAACATTCGAGATTTTATTTATTTCGAATTGAACTCGATTACGATATTTGTATTCGTAATGGAAAACCCTGGGGATTACACAATCAACATCGGGTCGCTGGAAGTGTTTGGTAGCTTGGCATTAAAATCCATAGTTGTTTTTACACTCCCATCGTGATATCTCGAGTTGTTCGAACAATTCATGGTTCTTACGTTCACTATGATTCTTGTACTCGCGTGTCATTTCTTGTCAGGAGAAACCTCTCATTTCACCCTTGTTGAATGGATTCGTATATTGTCTAGTAGGACAACATTGACGGATCTAATCGTGAGTGTTCGTACCCAAGTAATGAGGTTTGTGAACGCATCTGTGTTCACTGAAATGACATAGAGAAAGTTTTATCGGATCAGATGACTTCAGCCCTATAGGGGTCAAGCATCGTTCTGATGATGGTGTTGACAGTACTCGTGTCCATTGATTTGAATTCCATGGTATGTGTGTTCACTAAGGTAAGTGAATAGTAAGTTCAGTCATTTATGCTTTTACCTCCAACTACTAAAATAGTGTAAGAGATACTCTAGAGTTTCCCCAATATGAGTAAGGTATAAAATAACTTTAAAGAGGAAAGCGATAATCTATGCTAGTATTAAATAATACAATGCAAAGATTTGAAATGAAAAGCGTACCATCGTTGGTGTCAATGTCCTAGCAAGCAGCAGCTGCTCTCCTATCCTGAATGCACGTCCCTCGGTGCTGGCCATCTTGGTAGCACCCTTTTTGACAGACCCTTCGCATAATGTCCTGGTTCCCCGCATGTGGAGCAGGAAATGCGATCATTTGGTACAGCGGTCTGTGCCACTGCTGATGAACCCTGCGCTGGGTTGCTTGGTTTTTTGCAGAATTTGTCCCAATGCCCATTTTCCCAAAATATACATTGTCTGCACCATTGCGTTTGGTTCATGATGATAGTGCACTATTGCAGAGGGAGCCGTGCCAGAATAAGACTTATGGTTCAGTTGTGGGTGCGGACACTGCTGTTTGGTTGTGGTGGTAGTTGCGAAGTTCTTAACGACCTTTGTTTTTGGCAGGGTGTTGTTCAAATTCCTCGGTGGTTCCAGACTCCCTCTTTAATACGCCAGAGGCAACCATCACATCAGTCAGTGTAGCTGACAGTGTGTACAGCCATCTCCAGTGTGGTTTGGTGTGCGGCAATCACATGCCCTTGAATACAAAGCAGTAGTCCACCGACATACCGATCAATCCTTTCTCTAGTGTGGGAACAATATCCGGGTGCAGTGTGTTGCCAGTTCATGAAATCTGGTGTGAATGCCAGATGTTTAGCTCCCACCATCACGTGGTTCAACAGTTCTGTTTTATCTTTCTTAGTTCATTCCGGGCAGAACGCTCGCCTCATTAAGGTTTAAAAATCCCTAAAGCATAGCCAATGCCTCATCCCTTCCTCTTGTTTGAACCTGGGCATTCCACCAGGTTAGTGCTCATTTCTCCAATGATCCTGCAGAAACCTTCACTCGGTGTGGTCAGGACATCCACTAATGTCTAAGGTAGTCTCCATTTTCTCGATCCACTAGATCAAGCCAACAGCACCTTCGTTTCCACTGAAACTAGGGGTTTGCATCCCACAAAGTTCTTGTAGGAGTAAGTCTGTTTGATTCCGCTGTTTCCACTGCCTTCTCTAGATGAGGTGGCAATGTTGTTATTGTTGTTGATGTTTATTCTGTTCATCATAT
>SZYD01000060.1:0-40164 GCA_009363875.1 Mikania micrantha | reverse complement strand
GAACTTCGTTTACTCACAGATCTAGTATAAATAGACGTATTTTTGTACAGATTGTAACATGAATCCCGAGGTGTGCTCTCTAGACGTATTGAGGCACATTTTCGTATACTTACTGAATATATTCAAAGTTTTGCTCTTTCTTGTTCATCTTGCTTCATATTGCTTCTTATTTCACTCTATTATGGATTCCGAACACTATATAGGTGATTGATGATGTTTGGAAACAAAAAGCTTGGATCTTGATGAGTTTTTCGGACCTACAAGTGGTATCAGAGCTTGAGTGCTCTTTTCATCATCAAGGTAGTGCCTTTTTGAAGCAAGTTATACTTTATTGCTCCTCTATACTCCATCTAGCTGCTGTGAAATTTGGAAATCATAAAATTTTCTTAAGTATTTTTCAAGTTCTAAAATTTTCGAGTAGTACTATTTCGAGTATAGTCAGAGTATTCGAAGTATAAATACTTTTCGAGTAGAAGAAAGATTTCGAATACCTGGCCAAGTTCGTGTACTCTGGTGTCTTCGTATACTTAGTCAAGATCGTATACTCAGTCAAGATCGTATACTCAGTCAAGATCGTGTACTCAGTCCAGTTCGTGTACTCAATCAAGTTCGTGTACTGACCTCACTTCGCATACTGGTGGAGCTTCGTGTACTCAAAGGAACTTCGCATACTTGGAAGACTTGGAGCAACTTTCTGGAGTGGTAATAGTAAGATACGTGTACTAAAGATAGAGAAACATCAGATCATCATGGCCTCAAAGAATTTGACTAACTTGTCCACTTACTCAATCTGGACAATGAAATTGGCACCGGAACAAAGCCACCGAGGCTTGTGTCAGGAGATAATTTTCAAGATTGGAATTCAGATTCCAGTCGTTCATCAAGTATACCGATCCAAAACTTTGGAGATCAATTGAGGACGGACCTTATGTTCCTTCTTACCAAAGCGAAATCAATGGTCCTCTTGTTCCAAAGGACCCTGAGTTATATACCGACAATGACATATTGCTTATGGAAAAGGATGAGAAGGCTTATGCTTCTATCACTATGGCCCTATCTACCGACGTTGCTCACGATTTAAGGAGCACAAAACAGCAAAAGAACTGTGGAATGCCCTGGTTGAAAGATTCGAAGGAAATGAGGATATGAGAGAAAGCCGAAAGGATATGCTAAGACAAAGATTCAATATGTTTAATCATATCAAAGGAGAGACTCTTGAAGCACAACTGAATATTTTCACTCATCTGATGACTGAGATGACTGGCTCTGGAATTGAGATGACTAAGGGAAGGTTAACAAGAAGCTGCTGAATTCGCTTCCTTACACTTGAACTCCAACTGCACAACAATCAAAAGACCAAGGATATGTACAAGACTTCCTTGAGCGAGCTAATCTCAATCATCAACTCCTATGATATGGATGATAAGCAGAGAGCACTGATCATGCCAGCTCAATGGGCATTGCACCTACTTCTGAAAACTCTGCTCTTCTATCAGCAATCAATCTTCAATCATCAGGAATGCAACATCATCAAACCTCTGTCTCATGGAGTTCCTTTTGAAACTGCTTTCTTGTCATCGGGACAAGGTGTATCGGTACCTAAAGTCAACCCTGAAAGTGAAGAAAACCTGCTGCTATTCAAGGATTCATGAATAGCTATAATGCTTTCATACCAGTAGAACTGGCACCCCTCAAACCTCACTCAAGACAATCTAGAGCAAATCAATCCAGTTGATGTTGAAGAAATGGATATCTCATGGCAAATGGCAATGGAAGTGTTCAGAGCGAAAAAGTTTATCAAGAAGTATGGGAGAAACAGTTTTGGGAATGCACCAGGGAAGAAACTCGGTTTTGACAAGTCAAAATTACGATGCTACAACTGTGACCAACCGGGTCATTTTGCCAGGGAATGCAAGCAGCCAAAAGTGGCTAAAGAAGGAGAGAGAAGAAACCAAGGAGAAAGCGGGAAATGCTGCTGCTGGAGGAAACGCTAGCTCGTCAAAAGCATTGGTGACTCAGGAAACTGACTCCTATGACTGGAGTGATCAAGTGCAGGAGTTGGAACTGACTCTGAGTCATGCCTTCATGGCTGAGGTGGATGACAAACACACTGAGGTAACTGAAATCTTTGCTCTACCTCTTGCATAGACAAAGTCTTTAAGTATAGATCTCACAATGAATCTTTAATCAATGAGGTAAATAAGCTAAAATACTTTAACTCAGAATTTTCTTAAAAATGAGGGAATTTTAAAAGAAAGCTGAGGCTGAGAGTCGGGATGTGGTGAGGTTAAAAGAACTCTTAAGTGACAAGGAGTCCAACTATAGAGATGCTCGACGAAAAATTGACGAGCTCACTCTAGAGTTGGATGATGTCAAATCTCAGCTTGCTAATCATCAATTAAATGTGAAAGATTTGATTACTCAAGCAAATTTTGGAAAACATGACATCCATCAGATTCAAGAAGGGTAGTGGAATTGGGTATAATGAATGTGAACCACCTTTTAATCATAACTATTCAAGCATGCCAAGAATCAACACATCTGTTGATGACATGGAACTGGATTCTAGTCGTGTTTGTGATTTTCCCACAGAACCAGTCGTGCTTACGACTGACCCTGTTATAACTAATGATTCTGAGATTTGTGCAGAAAACCTAAGTGTTGCAGGTTTAAAGGAGGAGAAGGTAGAAAGAAGTGCATGGAGGAGCACAGATTGTTCATCATCTTCTAGCAAATCATCTTTTGTTCCAAAAACTAATTTTGTTAGAAATTTGATGAAATTAACATTAATATCAGTGATATGCCTAAACCTTTCAGAAAACTTTGCTATAAAATCACCTTTCTCTCCTTTAACAACACAGACTGCACCGGCTCATTCCACAGTTACCAAAGAGGAAAGTTCACTGTTAAATCCTAACAGTAAACCTTATATCCCCACAACATCCTCTAGCCAAAGGAACTGTGATGTAAAGCCCTTTGATCCAACTGAATTTCATCAAAAGGTTTGTTGTTATGCATGTGGGAAACCTGGTCACATTGTAGACATTGTCTGCATCGACCTACTGAATTCTTCTATGGGAAGAATCAGAAGGGCATCCCTAAGGCTAAACCAGACTTAATCAAGTAAGGATCCACTGCAAAGGGATCTAGAAACATCTAACAAATCATCAAAGTCTCATAAACAAAAACAAAGAACTTTCATAAATGGGTTTAAAACGAACTAATCAGTGCAGTGGAAGCATGACAGAACATGTCAAGTACAACATAGAAAAGCCCAAAAACACAACCAAAGTTCTGACCCAAAGACAGACATTCTTCCTTTACTATAGTGCCTAAATCTGTATGGTTTGGGTACCTGTTTCTCATTAATTGTATGTAAATTGCAGGGACAGCCAAACAAGCTTAAAAATGTTTGGTATGTGGATAGTGGCTGCTCCCGGCACATTACTGGAGATTTCTCCCAGTTGCATGAAGTTACACCATTCAATGGAGGATACGTGTCGTTTGCTGGAGACAAAGGAGGAAGGATAAGTATGAAAGGCACAGTAACAAATGGAATGGAACTCTAATTTGAAGATGTGTACTATGTTGAAGAGCTCAATCACAGTCTTCTGAGTGTCTCTCAAATCTGTGTGACAAAAGCTTTTCTACACACTTCACAAATAAGGAGTGTCTATTCTCAAAACATGGGTTTGTGGTTCCTGAGAAGTGGATTTTGATGAGGACTCCGAGGATAAACAATGCCTACATCATAAATATGAACTCAAACTCTTTCACCGAGAACACTTGCTTGTTCTCAAAGGCATCGAAGCATGATTGTTTGTTGTGGCACCGGAGGCTGGGTCATGTAAATTTGAAGAATCTCAACAGATTGGCCAAAGGAGATCATGTTATTGGCTTGCCCTCTAAAGACTTTTCAACCATTGAGAAATGTATTGCTTATGCCAAGGGAAAGCAACACAAAAGACCTCATAAGCCCAAATTGTTCAATTCCATCTCCTCAGTTCTACAACTTCTTCACATGGATCTCTTCAGACCAGTCAACGTTATGAGCATCGGAAAGAAGTCATATTGTCTAGTAGTGACTGATGACTATTCCAGATTCACTTGGGTATTCTTTTAGCTAAGAAGGATGAGACCCCAGAGATTCTGAAGAAGTTTATTACCTTAATGAGAATCAGAGAAACTGAAAGTTAAGGTAATCAGAACTGATAATGGTACTGAGTTCAGAAATCAAGCTCTTACAGATTTTTGTGATGAAAAAGGAATTGCCAGGCAATACAGTGCAGCAAGAACTCCTCAGCAAAATGGAGTTGCTGAAAGAAGAAATAGAACTCTGATAGAAGCAGCTCGTACTATGTTGTCAGAATCAAAACTACCTATCTTCTTCTGGGCTGAAGCAGTTAACACTGCTTGCTATGTTCAAAATCGAGCTCTGCTAAACAAGCTTCATCAAAAGACTCCCTACGAGATTCTCTTCAATCAAAAACCCAAAGTTGGCCATTTCAAGTCGTTCGGATGTCCGTGTACTCTTCTTCACACCGAACCCAATCACAAATTTGATGACAAGGCAGACAAATGCTACTTTGTGGGGTATTCATCAGAAAAGGCAGCATACAGAGTATACAACAAGAAGACTAGAATGATTGTGGAATCATATTACATAGACTGGCAAGAAATGAACTCCACAGATGCCGGCTCGGGTCCAAATTGGCTATTTGAGTATGATTCTACATTCAGACCTTTCAATACTACATCAGAGAATGCTGGTACATCTGGGCAGGATGATGGTTTTTCTAAAGATGACGACGTAGATTATAGGGTTGACTACGTTCCTTGTGATCCCATCTTTTGACAGTTGACCCTCCTGGCCTGTACAATCGTGCCCCTCCAGCTCAGCCAACACCGATTCATGAGGTTCTGCCGTCAGAAACCAATGCTTCTCAGTCAACTGAAGACAATCAGACCTCATCGTCTTCTCAACATGTTTTTGACAATCCACTATTCTCAGCTAATATACCTGAGGAACACTGTGTGGATCCTGGAGCTGAGGCAAGTGAAACTGCTCCTGTTGATCATGTTTCTTCTTCCAGTGAAGACCAAATCAACAACATCAGCAATCTGCTAGACAATCTGGAAGTCGATGATGTGCGAACACTTAATGTGAACAAGAATCATCCAGTGGAGAATTTCATTGGACCTCTCTCAGAAGGCGTTCTCACTCGAAGCAAATCAATTACAGTTCAGAACACTATGCCTGAAGAGACAATCACTCGAAGTCAATCAGGTCCTATCAATTCTTGTTTATATTCTTGTTTTATTTCGCAGGTAGAACCCAAGAACGTCAAAATGGCTCTTAAGGAGTCAAGCTGGGTTGAGGCAATGCAAGAGGAGCTGATGCAGTTTCAGAAGCTCAAAGTTTGGAATCTGGTTCCACTGCCCAAAGGAAAACTACCTATAGGAACCAGATGGGTCTTCAGAAACAAGAGAGACGATTCTGGTGTAATCATTCGAAACAAAGCCAGACTGGTTGTTCAGGGATTCTATCAGCTGGAAGGAATAGATTATGAAGAAGTGTTTGCACCGGTTGCAAGACTTGAAGCCATACGAATATTCTTAGCATATGCTTCACATATGAACTTCACTGTATATCAGATGGATGTGAAGACCGCTTTTCTGTATGGGAAGGTCAAGGAAAAAATTTATGTCTGTCAGCCTCCAGGCTTTGAAGATTCCCAATTTCCGGACCATGTCTATAAGTTAGACAAAGCTCTTTATGGTCTTCATCAGGCACTGCGAGCGTGGTATGCAACACTTACTGATCATCTGCTTGCAAATGGATATACCCGTGGAGCCATTGATCAAACTTTATTCGTTCGCAAAGATAAGGATGACTTAATTCTCGTTCAAATCTATGTGGATGATATGATATTTGGTTCCACCAGCTCAGCTTTGTGCAAGGAATTTGAAGGGGTGATGAAGAAGAAATTTGAAATGAGCGCGATGGGAGAAATGACCTTCTTTCTAGGTCTGCAGGTTAAACAGGATTTTAAGGGTGTGCTGATTCACCAAGGAAAATACATCACAGACATTTTGAACAAGTTCAAAATGATGGAATCTAAGCCAGCATCCACTCCCATGGCTGCTCGTCCTATCCTAACTTCGGATTTAGATGGTGAAGATGTTGATCAACACCTATATCGCTCGATGATTGGTTCTCTGATGTATCTGACTGCTAGTCGTCCGGACATTATGTTTTCAGTATGTCAGTGTGCCAGATATCAAGCAAATCCGAAGGCATCTCACCTCATAGCTGTCAAGAGAATCTTTCGGTACCTAGTCGGGACACCTAAGCTCGGTCTTTGGTATCCAAAGAACTCTGAGTTTCACTTGTTTGCATACTCAGACAGTGACTTTGGTGGATGTAACCTGGATAGGAAGTCAACCACCGGTGGGTGTCAGTATTTGGGAGATCGTCTTGTTTCATGGCAATGCAAGAAGCAGACAACTGTATCCACATCCACTGCAGAAGCCGAATATGTTGCTGCTTCCAGTTGCTGCTCTCAAGTTATCTGGATGCAACAACAACTCCTCGATTACGGTTTGAACATTCTTGACTCCCCTATTTATTGTGACAATGAAGCAGCCCTACAGATCGTCAAGAATCCGGTACAACACTCCAAAACTAAACATATTGACATCCAGATTCACTTCATTCGTGACTGTTTCGAACGAAAGCTGATTCATCTTGAAAAGGTCCATACTGATGACAATCTAGCGGACCTTTTCACAAAACCGTTCGATACAGCACGTTTCCATCACTTGCTTGCCTCTCTCAAATTAATAAGCTTTGATGAAAAGCATTTTTGTAAATACACTAAAATTTGTGTCCTACCTTGGTCACAAATTTAGGGCGAAAAAATTTACAAAAAAACAAAAGGATTTTTCATTATTTGAGTCAAAAAATTTACAAAACAACAAAAAATTTTTCATTATTTGAGTCAAAAATTACAAAAACAAACAAAAGGATTTTTTGGTTGGCTTTTGAGTCAGTCTAAGATAATCTATAAGTTTAGGGGGAGTAAAGTTTTGAAATCTGAAGAAGAGGAGATTTTGTCTCTAGCTATTCAAAGAAAATTACAAAAAGATTTTTAACTTTACACTTTACAAAAATCAAGAAAATACAAAAAGATTTTATTTGGACAAGCAAAGTGATTCGATCAAATTTGGGAAGTGAAATAATCTCTAAGGATTAAAATTTCACTGCCTTAAGTTAAAACTCTTAATGAATAACAACCGTAAACACTATTCTATAACCAAAAGATTGAAATAAGTTGTTTAAAAGTTTATTTGATCAAAACAAATTTACTTACCAATTAAATAAGTAAGAAACAGTGATCATTAGATAACTAGAAATATGTGACAACTATTTGACTTCCTGTTTAAAATTCTAGAATCAAAACAAGATTGTGTTTCAATAAACTTGAAATTACATTTTTGAAAAACTCGGGTATTTCCTATGTTTTGTGCAAACAAAGAGCGGGAAATACTTACTGAAGCATCCTATGTTTTGCGTAAGCAAAGATCTGGATGTGTGAAGTTAAGGCCAATGTGTCTGCAGATCAATTAATAAAAGATGCCAATGAGCACAAGATGAGAGAACTCCTTCTTGTTCTTGAGTCTAATCTGATAAGATCTGTTCTTCTCTTTTCTTATCTTAAAACTCTGTCAAAAATAATTTTAATTTCGTTGAAACACAGTCAAAGTTTGAAACCAAGAATTTAACAAGATTGATAGGTTGCATGTTAATCTAGTTGATATTATCTAGTGAACATAAGTTTTCTACAAATATTTTTCAGAAAAACTTGATCAAATTATGTTTATGAAATAACGAGTGGAGATCATTTGGTTAAGAAAATTATTTAAAGGTTGTATTTCATTAAGAAATTTAACTAAGACAGTTAAATTTTGATAACAGATATGATCCCACAAAATTTGAAACGACTAAACTTTAAAAACCTTGTTCAAAATTTTATTTTATTTTATTTTATTTTATTTTATTTTATTTCAGTTTAGGAAAGTTAGAATTTTTACTCGAGATAAGAAAATTAAATTAAGTTTAAATTTAATAAAGGGGAACATACTCGAAATCAAGTATACGAAAGTGAGTACACTAAATCGAGTACACGAAGTTGAATCTATAAATACTACAAGACCGGTCATTTCGTGTACCATAATTTTCGTATACTCATTTTGCACTTCGTATACTCTCTGAGGCGATCTTGATTTCTAGACCAAATTTCAAAATTCTACTCCGGCCATCTTGTAGATTATCATTAGGCGACTCTAGGTATAGATTTTTGTTAAATTTTAACCGCAAATTTGAAAGATATGGACTACAACAATCTTCGTGTACGCTAGTTCGTGTACTGATAGGGTTTTAATCAAATTTATATAGAAATACTTGAAATTGGAAGGCAATTCTTGAATATGTTGCTAGCCTCACAATTTCGAGTATATTGAATCGATCTATAAATTCTAAGGAGCCAAAATGGTAAATTTTTCTAGGAATTTTGAGTACACAAAAATTTTCAAAACTTCGCATACTCAGTTGAGTTCGTATCCTCAACTGACTTCGCATACTCAGTTGAGTTCGTATACTCCAATAACTTCGTATACTCAAAAGAGTTCGTATACTCAACCAGTTTCGCATACTCAAGTCAATTCGTGTACTCAACATCTTTCGTATACTCAATCTACTTCGTGTACACCAGTTGCACCGAGGAGATTTCTTCAACACTTAGAAAATTTTTGAAAAATTTTTGAAATTTTCGAGTATGGATTCTGTTCGAACATTTAAACTAAATTGATTATTTTCCTTTTCAGATGGCTGACTTAAGGTTTGTGCATGATCACAACATGATCGCATTTCTCGGGGAACCGCCTGCCAAGCACTCCGAGTTCAAAAGCATGATAGATGGGCTGATTCTTTCACCAGTTAACTACGCTATCATGGAGTATCCCTTGATCACTACTTCTTTCATTCTAGAATTTTGGGGATCGGTTGAGGAGAGTACTGATGCAGATGGAAACCTCAGCATCATAGGAAAGATACAGGGTCACTCCATTGTTATTACAGAGCAAATCATCAGGAGTGTCTGCAATTCGGAGACAAGGATTCTGATCCCGTGGAACTAGATCAAGGTCTGGTAAACAGAACTGTTTACCAGATGGGACATGAAGGAGCCTACCCTCCACTGAGAAGAAACTGTTACACCGTACTGGAGGTATCTGGCACATGTGGTGACACAATGTTTATCTGGACGTAATGGATGATATGATGTGCTTAATCAGACACTGAGTTCATGCATGGTGGCCCTAGCACTTGGAGAAGACTTCAACTTCTCAAGGATGATTTTCAGGATATGCACGCGAACATCAAAGGAAGGAGGAAAGAGAGATTCCTGGCCTTTCCAAGATTCATTCAGATCATCCTGGATAAAAGATATCCGAACCTACAACGCACATTTGTTTCGCTGGAAGTTAAGAGGATGCGAGACGACATCTTCGGCTACATGAAGATGAGCAAACGGGGAAAGAAGCAGTACATTGGTCAGAGGTCTTTGATCAAGTTTGGGAGATTTGTGGGAGATGGGGTGGATGAGGATATGTCTGGAACCCCAGTGGCTATTGTAGCAGAGGAGCATGACACTCAGGCTGCAAGCTCTAAGGCCAAAGTGAGTAAAGATTCAAAGATTGCGTCTGATGTCTCCTCTTCATCATCCAGTGAAGATTTTGTCCCAGAAAAGCCACCTCCCACACGAGAAGAAAAGGAAGAAGCTCAAGATGTTGATTACGTTCCTACTCCCGAGTCTCCGCCAAAGAAGAAACGACAAAAGATGATGGCGCGAAAGGCCAGAGACCCAAGGCTTCAGTCTGTTTTCTCCAGCTTATCCTTCTCTTCTGCTGCTGCTGTCATGACACAGGCACCCGTTAAACCCACTCCCATCACCAAACCACCATCACCACCTCACATCTCCCAACCACCATCACCCCCTCACATCTCATTACCTCCATCACCACCTCACATCACCAAACCACCATCACCACCTCACATCTCAAACCACCATCACCACCTCATGTCTCCTTACCATCATCACCACCTCACATCTCATTACCTCCATCACCACCTCACGTCACAAAACCGCCATCACCCTCACCTGTCACTCAACCACCTCCGCCACCTCAACCTTCTCAACCCATTAAGCCAAAACCACATAAACCAACACCTAAACCTTCAAAAACCAAGCTCATCATCAGAGTTCCCTCGTCACATCCATCCATCACCATTCCGCCTCAAACCAAAACCAAATCACCTACACCACAATCCGGAAGCAGTAAAGGAAAATCTCCTTTGCGTTCCGATTCACCTTATGAACCTCCACAGGTGCCTGTTGATCTGATCGGACTTCATGAGCGAGTCTATCAGCTAGAGAAAGATGCGAAGAGAAAAGACAGGATGATCATGAACTTGCGAGAAGGAAAGATAAAGATATGCTCACATCTCAACAAGTGTAAAGGAAAGCTGAAGGCTCATGAGAAGGCGATCAGAATTCTTCTACTGGAGAACCACAAGATGCAAAGAGATATAAAGCGACTCAAAGGAGAAGAAGTATCTGAGTCTGAAGATGAAGCTATGGACGTTAGCGATGACAGTGATGATGATGATGATGATGATGATGGAGATGATGATCATGATCAAAAGGAGAACAAAGATGAAAAGGACGATAAAGAAGATCAAGACGACAAACCTGATTAAGATGGAGATGACAAAGACAAAGACAAAGGTCCTCCAGATGACAAAGACCAAGGTGGAGATTCTGGGAATCCATCATCTTCTGGGAAGTCGTCGGGTCTATATGATGATCTATTTGGAGATATTCCAGATGACATCCTTTTTGGCGATTGTGTACAACCTGACGAGACTGGAGCCAGACTTGATAGTATTTTTGATGACCTTCCAGATAATTTTGATTTTGGATCTCCGAGCGATATGAAGAAGGATCAAGCCAAATCTTCTGCAGGGGCATCTGTAGAAGAAGAACCAGAAAACATCATCCTTGGCAACGTATCATCAGATCCTTATATCGATTATTTGTATGCCCACAAATACATTGATGCCTTGGGAAATGAGATCACTTCCCTAAATGAAGTGATAGATAGCTGGTTTGATTGTAAGAAAGACTGGACGCCGGCTCCTCCTGTAGACAAAGAGGCTTGGTTTAAAGAAATGGGAGATCAACATCCAGAGCATACCTTCATTTCTGATGACAGAAACCTTTTTGCAGTTCGCAATGATAGATCAAATATATGCTGCTGGATGTACGACAAACCGAGAGATATCTACTTGGTGAAACGGATGAGCGGAAAAGTCGAGTTCAACAAAAGGCCAAGAGATTTTTGTTCACTGCCTAAAGTAGACATCATAAGTATGGACAAGGATATGTTCTTTAACCCGTCTAAGGACTCACAGGCTGATTTGTTCGCGAACTTTATCAAAGATCAGTGTGAGAAGAACTTTCCTCTGATGCGCACGGCTAAGGGGCGACGCTTTGTCTCTTCATGCATCATAGATCCAAAGACGAGGAAGCCTTGGGTGTACTATAAGTACCCTCCTCCTCATGTAGAGCAGGCAGTGCCCGTCTCGCCAAGAGTTCTTGATAACTCTTTGGCTAAGTTTCTATCATGGTACTTTGATGAGCTGAATCTTGCTGCAGTTATTCTTAGGAACATCGATGATGTTGATGACATGGACATCATTCTTGACCCTATGGATATTCTGAAGTATGGAAAAGATGACATGATGAAGCTGCACAACTCTCCTATATGAGTATATTCTGGCAATGATGAGCTTGCCAAGCCATTCACGAGAGCTGTTGCCTTTGCCATAAAGCTGAAGTTATACGCTGGAGCGGGACCGCACAAAGTTACTCTTCCGATTGGATGACTTCGCCAGTCTAGGGGGAGTTTGTAGAGCCCAATCAACGATGAAGACTGACAAAGTCAACACGGAAGAGTCAACACTGAGATTTTGGAAGACTTCAGACTATTTTCGTGTACTCAGGTTCGTGTACACGAACCTGGTTCGTGTACACGAACCTGAACTTTGTTTACTCACAGATCTAGTATAAATAGACGTATTTTTGTACAGATTGTAACACGAATCCCGAGGTGTTCTCTCTAGACGTATTGAGGCACATTTTCGTATACTTACTGAATATATTCAAAGTTTTGATCTTTCTTGTTCATCTTGCTTCATCTTGCTTCTTATTTCACTCTATTATGGATTCCGCACACTATAGAGGTGATTGATGATGTTTGGAAACAAAAAGCTTGGATCTTGATCAGTTTTTCGGACCTACATTAAGATCGGTGATGAAGATGATGATGCAGGTTCGTGAGGGGATACAGACGGCCGAACCTTTTTGGGTAGGAAAACCTAGGTGAGCGAACCTAGGAGTTTGGCCGAACCCTCAACTGAAACAGCTGGCTCACGAACCTGGACCAGCTGAACCTCTTACCAGCTTTAACTCTGCTAGCCGAACCCTGTGAGTACCACCAGCCGAACCTGCAACGGCTGAGAATGATAAGAACTGAACCACTATGTCACGAACCTTATGCAACCTGGAAGGAAAGGACCGAACCTGGGGTTCCCTTAGCCGAACCTCTGGTCGTTCAAAGATGAGGTAGCCGAACCTTCATTTATCGGTGAACCTTTCCTCTTGTACGAACCTCCTATCAGCCGAAGCTACTCACATGGCCGAACCTTAGGATGGCGAACCTATATAATGCAGCGAACCTTGAGGTGGAACAACCCTAACTTAGCCGAACCCCTAGCCGAACCATCCCCCTCGACAAACCCATACGTGGGACAAACCTGGGTGATGTGTGCGGGCTGTTGATCTAACCGAACATATTAACTATAGTTCGTTGATTCCCTGTACGTTAAAGTTAGTTATTAACGAAAAAGAAATGTTGGTTTTATGGATGTCGAGTGCATGGGGACTCAGGTACATGTGCATGTATGGGATGACCTTGTATATGCGTGCATGGGAATAACATAAGTCAAACCAATTCCATGAAATCTAACTATTGAGAAACTAGGGTTTTCCTTTTAATAATCATGGAGTCATTCAACAAATGATGAATTAAGATACATAAGTTATTAGCATATATTAACTTAGTTTAACACTTGAGAAATTGTTATGAGCTCATGTGGATCAAAACAAATGTCTAAGGGATGGAGTGTTAATTTAATTATTAACACTAACCTTAGGAAAAGTCTTAATACAGATAACTACCTTAGATGATTTAATTGTCTTGGTAGAATTAATCAAAGATTTTGATTTGTGATCAATTGGAAAACAAAGACTAGCAATGGGCCGAGGTGGGCCTAATGGGCCTAACCTAAGCCCATCATATGTTAAATATAAATTTAATTCCAGTTAATGATATTTTAATAAAAGAAAATGGTTTATAAACTTTGTTAAATATAAAATAAATGATTTTGAATTAATATCTTAGTAAAGTAAATTAAAGTTAAAGCATATTAATTTTTAACTTTTACTGACAAATTATGGGAATTGGGTTAATAATGGGTGATTACTTAGGTTAACAAATAGAATCCTAGAAACACAAGTAGTAACATAGGACCTAGATACGACGACTAATACGTATACTTATCGTATCCAAATTCTTTTAAAACAACTCAGGAACCGAAGAAACCTAAGCTACAACAACGAGCGCGCATTTTGTGATAATACAATACAGAGCAACACAGGTGAGTTCATTGCCCCTTTCTAAATATTTTTGTTTTACAAACACGGGGCTGAGAAGCATGCGTAATTTATTTCTTTTGAATATACTTTAATTTAATGCTTTTAGTTTATATATGTTCTACATGTATGATTATTAGCCTAGATTTTATCTAGGTAAACTATTTACAGGTTTTCAAATTGAGTTGTTTATTCATCAAGAATAGATGACTGTTTCAAAACAAAGAACTGTTTTTAGTGGTGTGATCTCAAAGAACTAAAGATATATTTTCAAAGAACTAATGGTCTATTTCATTGAGCTATGAACAAAGAACTATTTTCAAGGTATATCTGGGAAATATTCAAAGATAGCATGTGAACGGTCAAGAACGGTCAATAACGGTTAAGAACGGTCAATAAAATCTTGTATATTAAAAGATGTCCTAGCTAGACTGATTGAGTATAGGTCGCATGCTTGATGATATTTACAGATTTTCCTGCACTACTAAGAACCTAGATTGCTAGACTAGTCTACTCGAGTATGACCAAGGCCCAATCATAGTGTCTTGGATTTTTATTAAATGTTTATTTAGTTATTTAACTAAGCATTTATTGAACTGTATCTACAAATGTTATGGTTGATCATGATTGTGTGATTAACTTAAGGAATCAATAGAGATTTCCAATTGGTGTATTTACGAAAACAAAGAACCGAAGAATTATTGTGGTAAGGGTATGGGTAAAACGCTTAATTATCATTAGCAACAATGTCATATGTGGGTTAGTATGTGGTGGGATGGCGTCTGGGCGAGTTATAGGCTCGACCCTTTCGTATGCCCTATACATAAGCATATCGATCCGGATATTCCATGTGATGTTAATGAGATTAAGGTTGTTACCCGAGGGTTTAACAAATGTTTTGTGTACATGTTATAACTATGATGGAATGGAATTGAATGTTAAGTAAAAATGCTTAATTGTCATTAACAACAATGTCATATGTGGTTTAGTATGTGGTGGGATGGCGTCTGGGTGGGTTGTAGGCTCGACCCTTTCGTATGCCCTATATATAAGTATACCGAACTGGATATTACAGGTGAAGTTAATGAGCTTAGGGTTTTTACCAAAAAAGGGTTTGAAAAGTTACTTTTCAAATACTAAACTATATGAACTCACTAACCATGTGTTGACTTGATCTTTTTGCATGACTTCTCAGGTGACGAACATGTTAATTAAGAAGTTAATGCGTTTGGACTAGGTTGCCAGATAGAAGACCTTGTATTTTTGGACCTGCATACTTTTGAGACATCATTATACGATATATTTTGTATATCTTGTGCAGATACAAGATAGAAAATTTATGATGTTAATGGTAGATTTACATTATTAAATTATGAACTTAACTGATGTAAGTTAACTTTGTAATTCTATTTTTACTTAGCAGTTTCTCATTTATATATCATGTGCAATGTAAACAATCTGATCATTTCAATTATCGCTCACGATATCGCGCCCCGGGAACCTTCCGCCCGACGGGAAAGCCGATTCGTTCCCGCCGGCTCGGGGTGTGACAATAGCCCTGTTGTCACACAACTGTTACACGTTGTATTTATACATAGTAAATAGTGAAAGTACATGTAACATCCGTGCCAGAAACGTAACCGGAACATTGATCTCAACAGTAACATGAACAGTAAATCAGGTACATGCTTCAGTTATTATACATATATCATTATCATTTCATGTTATCATAGAACATATTCAAAGTCATTACAGAAACAAAACTCAGAACTATGGTTCACCAGTCAGATAATTATCTGACGATACATAACCATCATATGTTTGTTAGTTAGGATTCTATTATGTATAAACGTATATGAGGCTTTACAGAACAAAAAAAACAACGGATATCGTTACGTGAATGCTAAATCGACGGATTATTCGTATTGGTGACGATCTGTACGAATATATCTGAATTGTTAACGTTCTAAACGATGTCCAATAATTAGAAAACCATATTGAAAAGTGTAGTTATCTACGTATTCGTACGGGTGGCGATTCGCACGAATACGCACGACGACTACACGATTCGATTTAAACTGTAATTTAAATCTTTTCAGAAAATTTAAATAAATGGAAGATATTTAGTTAATTTACTATGAATTACCACCTAAAATAAATTTATAAACTTTTCTTTTAAAACCTAACGTTTCGTTACAAAAACAAAGGAAAGCGACGCTTTTACGCGAAACCGGGCAACTGAAACGTACCCGAATACCCGCGGTGTAACACCCCAACCGATGGCGGAAACTTCAGGATGCCACGAAGGATGTGTAGATTGTTCATAAGCTCGCGGGCATCTAAATAAATCATCACATATCAATTAAATCAACCAAAGTAATTACACAAAATCATGCTCATTATGATATAGTTACATCAATTTACACAAAAGATTTAGTTAAATTGATTAAACTCTAGTCTTCAAAAATCCAGTTAATTTAGCTATGTCCAAGACCCAAAGTGATGATGTCCAAAAGATGTAGAGCTATCCTGCTCTACCTACTTCTCTTCGTTCCCTGAAACATGTAGAAAATCGAGTGTCAACTACGAAGTAGTTGGTGAGTAATCATAAGTTTTTATGTTTCAAAAATGTTTACAAAATGTGTATCAAAGTTTATAGTTTTCCAAGAAAATCCACATGTGCACCTACAAGATAATCCAACACTGCCAACACACAAACACAACACAACAATCACATAATACAAATAATCACAAATAATCAACCACATATATTTAACCAATATCAACCAATCACAAATCAATCAACAATCAATATTCACCATAATTATTTCAATATATGTTACCGTGGAGGACCTCAGTCAACTCAATCAACGGCGGAATCATCGCGGAGGACCTCAGTCAACTCAACCAACGATATTCCTAAATAATATAAGTGTCATACATGCACTGCGGAGGACCGCATTCAACTCAACCAACAGTGGAGTCACTGAGGAGGACCTTAGTCAACTCACCAACAGTAACTCAATCATTGCGGAGGACCTAAGTCAAGTCAACTCAACCAACAATGACTCACGGAGTGTAATAACCCATATAAATCCATAATCATTAATAATTCATTAATATGAATATTATATTGATAAACAAGGTGCCACCCATGTGTTATCAAAATAATATTTAAATCTGATATAGATGTTCCACCTTCGAGTTTAAAAACAAAGTGATTTAAAAAGGATGTTATGAGAACTCACCTGAATTCCTTAGATTCAGTGTTTTCGTAGAATCCGCGCTCTCGTAGAAGAAATCAACAACGACTCAACAACATGTATATTGCGTGTTCGTGTTCATGAGTACATAAGTTTGATCATTTTTAATTGCCTATACGTGTTTATCTTAAATCCATAAGTATTTCTCCAACTTAGTTTATTTTACCTAAGTTAGAATGATACTTGTTGCTACGGAATTCATTATCATCAAAATATAATTTAAACTTGTTGGTTTTAATTATATAGTGATGATGAACTAAAATAAAATCTTGTGTGCACCCCCATAGATATGTATGCCAAAAGGTGATAACCTTAATCATACACACATCTATACACACATGCATGTTCCATTAAATTGACCACCACAATTCTAAGTTATTTAAATTAAACTTTAGGTTTTAAGAAATCACACTTTACTTATTCATATAAAATGTTTCAATGTATATAAACCCATAATCCAAAACTATTTTTTATTTTTATTTATTTGTATTATGGAAAAAGGTGGTGGTTCTTGAACATCCATGCATGCATGGTTGCACTTAGCTTCAATTCTTTTGTTAATCCTTCATTTTGTGTGTGTTGTCTTGTTCCTTCCCTTAGCTCAACAAACTTAGGTTCGCTCGGTCCTTAGTTCAACCAGAAACACAAGTCCGGTAGCCTAGGGTTCTTGGTTTGTGGCTCATAAGGTTTGGCCATGGTAAGGGTTTGCGTGGATGATAGGTTCGCTGCTTGTGGTTCAATTGTCCTAGAGGTTCGGCCACCACATGGTTAGACAGCATAGGGTTCGCTAGTTAGCATGGGTTCGGCCAACACACAGGATTGTCGCCCCATGGTTCGCACCCCTTAAGCTTCGGCAGCCTCGGGTTCGTGGCATCATGGAGGTTCGGTTGTGCATGGTTCGTGGCTTCCATGATTCGGTGATGACCTATGGTTCGGCCACTTGGTTCGCAGCTTCGGGTTCAGCAATGGTCAAGGTTCGGCCAAGCCAGGGTTCGTGGAGCTGATAGGTTCGTCCTAATGAGGTTCGCCTATTTAGGGTTCGTGGATGCATGATGGTTCGGCCACTCAAGGTTCGGACACCTGCATTCTCCTTTTCGCGAACCAGTCAGCCATGGTTGTTCATCATCATCATCATCCTCGATCCTAGTTCGTTGCAGGTTGTTCCCATGACTTCCTCATACTCATATTAGCTCGTTTTAGGGTTTACAATGTGTGGCATTCGTTTAAAGTGTAAGAATGCAACCCGGTTATTGTTAGAGTGAGAAACAAAAAGTAAAACTCGAGATTTACCATCTAATCGCGATCAAATGCAGGTTTCTTTGCATGTTCTTGTTCTCCTCGATCACACGAACGATTTGGCACCAAGATCTCTTGAAATGGTTGAGAAACAAAGGAGAAATCGTAGAGAGAATGTAAAGACGTGATAGGACCGGCGATTTCACTTTGGACGGAAGGTTAGGGTTTTGACACACGACGAACATGAAGATGATGAACAAAATCAAATGGTATATTGATAGAATCGAATGATTACATGATTGTATTCACATCATAAAATAACATAGTGTTGCCGGGGAGAGATCGAGCATGATCTCTCCCCCTCTCGTGCTCAAACCCAAGAACACACACCAAAAACCTTAAACCCTAAATCTGGAAAACTGGTATTTATAGGGCCTGTAGCCCATTCGGCCGAATGGTGCCATTCGGCCCTTCTTTCGCCGAATGGGTCCCTTTACATAATATCCATTCGCAGATGCTCCTACGAACGACTCAGTTTCCAGATTAACAACATACAAACATATACAAGTGATTACAAATAAGCAAATACAAATCTAATATATTCGAACAGCAGCGGACACTCCAAATATGCACCAACATACTCCCCCTTGGACGTTGCTGTCGAATTGCTGAATCACTTGTATCTTCAGTCAATCTGCAATCATAAGTTCAACGGTTCCAACCTGTATATGCCCCCCTGACTGATGTCTTATGGTTCTAAACTCTTTAACATGAACAGTGGTAACAAGTCTGATTCCTTGTTACTTCAAGTTGTAGACTTCTTCTTCAATTAAGAATATCCGATTGACATTTAAGCTCAGTTCTTCTAGCATAGCTCTTACAGCATTGCTATTCTTGTACGAAATATAATAAGAAGTCATCTTCAACCTTCCATAAACAAAGTACCAGTCTTAATACACTTATCAAATCAAAGAGTATGCATTAAGAACAACTTGATAAAGATCCACTAAAGTATAGAAGATATGAAAGTTGCTTTCCTTTCTTCATTTTCTAGTTGATAATGAAGTCCCTTTAGGTCATAGGATCGTACTGAGGGGAACTCTTTTCGGACCTGTCACACCCCGAGCCGGCGGGGTTGGATCGGAGTCCCCGCCGGGCGGAAGGTTCCCGGGGCGTGATATCGCGGGTGATAATCATGGAGATCAGATTGTTTACATAGCATCAACGTTTAAGAATATCTAAAGCACAATCATCTGATATATAGGATTAAAAAGTTAAATTACAATAGCAATGTTCTGCAATTTAACTAAGTAAACCTAATCAAAAGAATAATGTTTATATCTTGTATCTGTACAAGATATCAAAAGTGTATCGCATCCATAGCATAATATGTGCTTCTCCAAAAGTCTACTAGGTCTGCTATCTGGCATCCTAGTATGCAATCCAAAAGCTTAAGCTTACTCCTGTGCATTTCCTGAGAAAGCATGTAAAAAGATCAAGTCAACACAACGGTTGGTGAGTTCATGTAGTTTTAGTATTTGTAAAATAGCTTTAGCAAACCTTTTAAGTAAAACCTTAACCTCATTAACAACACCTGTATCATTCAACTCGGTATGCTTATATATAGGGCATACCCCTGAGTCGAGCCTACGACCCGCCCAGACGCCGTCCCACCACATACTAAGTCGCATAGGACATTGTTATTAATGATAATTAAGCATTCTACCTACCGTTCGATTCATCCTTCATCATAGCTTTAGTTTACTGTTTCAAAGTTTACAAGTCTATAGCATTTGAATGTAATAGCTTCAATACGTTTAACAAACATCGTGTTTAAAAGTTTATACTGTTTACCCAGAAGCATTCATGCGTCCCCTAGGTAACAACCTTAATCTCATTAACACCACCTGTATCATCCAACTCGGTATGCTTATATATAGGGCATACCCCTGAGTCGAGCCTACGACCCGCCCAGACGCCGTCCCACCACATACTAAGTCGCATAGGACATTGCTGTTAATGATAATTAAGCGTCTTACCTACCCTCCATATCGTTTATAGCTTTAGCATTATGTTTATGTTTATAGCATGAGTGAACATTGAGGAATCACTGTATGGCAAGCACTGAGAGGCCATAAATCTACCCCTCAAGTCCCGACCACAAAGGTCACCCTATGGCAAGCACTGAGAGACCATGATAGGTGCCTTCTAGTCCTGACTGTGAAGAACACATGAAGGCAAGCACTGAGAGACCAACTATTGTTCTTCAAGTCCCGACTAGGAAGAACACATGAAGGCAAGCACTGAGAGACCAACTATTGTTCTTCCATAGTCAATAGTTTATAGCATCCAATGTTTAACAACCGGAGAGGCAAGCACTGAGAGGCCAAACCGTTGTTTTAGCTTATCAAGTTTATAGCTTTTAAGTTTAGCAACCGGAGAGGCAAGCACTGAGAGGCCAAACCGTTGCTTTTGCATAACAAGTTTATAGCTTTTAAGTTTAGCAACCGGAGAGGCAAGCACTGAGAGGCCAAACCGTTGCTTTGCATAATAAGTTTATAGTATTCAAGGTTTATAGCATTATGAGCACTCCAAGCATTTCGAGCATTTAAGCATGATAAGCATATGGTATTTACCTTATTGCATCAGTACTTGGCATTAGTATATTGCATTAATCATCTAGTTTATGATTATAGATTATAGCATGAGCATTACGAGTATAATTTAAGAATATAATTTATAGCATAAGCATCACGAGTATAGTTTAAGATCACAGTTTATAGCATAAACATCGAATGTGTAGTTTAAGAATATAGTTTATAGCATAAGCTTTTAAGAATATAGTTTAAGAATATAGTTTATAGCATAAAAGATTGAAGCACTTAGTTTAAGCATCAAGTATATAGTTTAAGCTTCTAAATTGCAACATAAGCATCAATCACCAAGTTTAAGCATATTGTTGTAGCATAAGCATCAAGTCTCATGTAATTATGTAATTGAATCAAGTATCATGTATTTGTATTATGTCTCATGTATTTGAATCACATCTCATGTAATTGAGTCAAGTATCATGTATTTGTATCATGTCTCATGTAATTGTATCAAGTCTCATGTATTTGCATCAAGTATCATGTAATTGAATCAAATAACCAACAATTTATTTTAAGTATCTAGCTTAAAGTAAAGGTTTCAATCATAAGTAATCATGATTATGTTTTAAAGCATTTAAATAACATTTAAATAAAATGTTTAACATGCTTCTCAGTCCCGAAGTAAAACAAATAAGTTTGAAAAGGGACAAATGAACTCACCTTGTGTCCGAAGTGATTGACTATGTAAGATAAGAGTGCACGCTCTCTTTGTTTGCTCTTGTTATGATGTTCACGTTCCTGTATTGATTTCATAGTGTTTGTAATTTATAAGTATTTGTTGTAATAATTCATGTGCATGCATGTGTTAGTGTTAGCCCTAAAGTTGGCTAACACTTGGGTCTCGGTCTTCATTCGACCCCGCGTAGTTGTGTCAGACTTGATACACTTGTCCCACTAGGTTTAAGTTATTTCGTAAGGTTATTGTCCTTAAGTTGCCATTTAATTCACTAAAATGACAAGACAAACTTGTATGTATAAACTTAGGTTTGTAAATTAAATGTTATAGACTTTTGCCTCTTAATCATCCCGTTTGTCTCCTATTGGATTAACGCTTTTTGTATCATTAACACTTAAACCTTGTGGGCCTTGTGTTGGACCGAACTAAGTCGAATGAATCTTATAGGCTTTGTGGGCCTTCGGCTTGGGCCGGCAATCCTAGTGGGCCAAGGGAACGAATTTCCTTCGTGGGCTTAGGCTAAGCATTCGTGGATCATAACACATGTATGGACCAAGAACAAGAATTGGGCCAAGACATTCCTGTTGGGCCAAAAGTTCATCCCTTGGCTAAATCTCATACGGTAACAATCCTTAGGCTAACAACAAGATTAGACCAATTAATTAAACTAGGATAAGGACCTAATATCTAGTTGAATGATTTTGGGCTTAGGCCGAATGGCCACCTGCCATTTCCAGCGAACCCCCAGTAGGCATGCGTCCCAAGGTTTGGCTAAACAAAAGTGTGGGTTTGTCTAAACCTCAATGATTCGACTAGAAGGGTTCGTGGTTTTCCAGATCTATGAAGCTTCGGTGGTATGCCATGCTAAGGTCCGGCTACATCAGGATGAAGGGTTCGCTGATCTGGTTCGTTCTTAGCCCAGGGTTCGTAGATAGTATGAAGTAGGTTCGTAGGCCAAAGCTTTGCTTAAGGGTTCGTCGATCATGTTGTAGGGTTCGGCTACGTGGGGTGACAACAAGGGTTCGCAGTTGCTGAATATGGTTCGCAGCCCCAAGGCTCGTAGGTTAGGCTGTACTAAGGTTCGGTGGATCAAAAGGGTTCGTGGCTTCAGGAAAGGCTCGGTACTCCACATAGTTCGCCTATGGGTTCGTGGCCGCATGCTAGTTAGACCAACAGGGTTCGGCTCCTTGCAAGCATAGGTTCGGTCAAGGTGGTTCACGAACCCTGCATCTTTCTCCCTATCACCAAGCCCAACCGTCGATCTAACCTTTCCCCAAGCTTGTCCTTATGCGGATCGACTCTTTGAGTGACTATGGTCATGCGGTTTAAGGTTTTACAACGATTGAGGCTTGGGTCGGACAAATAAATGAGAAAACCCTAGTTTTCGTGAACTTTAATGCTTCATACCTCACGATTTCTTGGATAACTCTTTAGATCTGCTGTACTTTTGCGTAGAGGGCTTCAAGATGAACGTTTAGGCGCAAGAATCACGAAAATTGGTGGAGTTTTGAGCAAGATAGAGAGCTTCAAAGTAGCAAAAATGGTGGATTTTGTTGTAGAGAGAGAAACGAACGGGAAAGAGAATGTAGAGAGAGAGTGAGAATGAAATAAATGAGGTGAACCACCTCATTTGATGTTTAAATACCTCGCGGGTATTCGGGTCCGTTTCGGTTGCTCGTTTCACGGTTTTGTTGCGTATCCGGCACTTTACGCGTATTTTTCGTAATTTAAATAAAAAGAATATTTTTAAGATTTTTAGAACACGAATATTATTAGAAAACATTTTAAATATCGTTACATTAAATAAATATCGAATTTTAATAGTCTACGCGTTTTGTTTAGATTTTTCGCGTTTAAATTAAGATAGTTAGAGTTAAATTATTTTATGATGAGTTTCAAAATTGTAAAATAAGAAATATAATATTTCTTTAAATTTATGATCGTTCGTGTCGTTATTCGTTTTCGTTATCGTTCCATCAGATCGCGTCGCCATCGTGCGTATTCGTTCGAATCGTCATTCGAACGAACACGTCGATGGTTTGGCTTTCTGATTCTTGTTTTCTACTGTTAAGTCATTATTTCAGAATGTTAAACTATCAGAATCATTCGTACAGATCGTCACCTATACGAATAACTCGTCGGTTTAGCATTCCGGAACAATAACTGTTAAGGTTTTGTCTTGTTTAACCTCACATACGTTTATACAACTAATATCACCTCATGTATTCGTGTTTCATCACTGTGTTGTCTGACATGTTTTCTGACTGTTAAACCCTAAGGTTTTAGTCAGATTCAGACCATCGTTTAATAGTTTCATGCTAATCAGAAATGCATCGATAGTCTAAACATAGTTTCACGAAATGTGTACCTGAGTTACTGTACAAGTTACTGTACAGTTTACTGTTCCGGTAACGATTCCGGCACAGATGTTACAGTCTCCCCTTGTTAAAGAAATTTCGTCCCGAAATTTAAAAGTTATTATCGGGATACTACTCTTTCTATAACAAATGGGAAAACTTTGGTCCATGTGATATCCTTACGCTCCCAGATTAAACTCTAGGTTGCGTTTGGAATTTCCTACATATAGCCTCAAAGTTTTGCTAGCCTTATTGCTCATAGTTGTCTTATCGTTATTGCTTGCTTAATCCCTATGTGGTTCTAACACCTTATTGTTTAAACTAACCGATGCTATGAGCATCAGCTGTTACACAACTTTAGTGTTAGTTATGGTTTCCTACATAGATTATGTGCATCAACTAAGAATTCTTTCAGAGTTTTATCACAATGAAAGAATTCCTAAGTTCTATAGAATACTCATGTGATTATACTAGTAGGAATAAGATTAATTTCTTATTCTTACTAGTTATCAAAATAGAATAAAGTATTACGAGTGAGGAGATACTACATACCAGTACCCGTCTCCGGGTCTTGGCGTGCTGCAGCGGCTCCAATCATGAACACCCTCCCACGAGGGACTTGTGCTCCTGGTTGTACTCTTTTCGGGCAGTCCCTAGAGAAATGACCTAATTCCCCGCAGTTATAGCATCCTCGATTGTTGTTGTTATGATTGCCAGTGTTTTGTGGTGGAGGGATTGCTACTGCGGCATTGTTTGTAGCTTGTGTGACTGGAGCACGGCATTGTTGAGTTCGGTGGCCTAGTCGGCCACAGTTGTTGCATTGCCTGCATTGCACCGTAGCAGGATGATGAAATTTGCAGTGTGTGCACTGAGGATGCATTCCCACATAATTTTTGGGTGCAGTGTTGACAGGTACAGCAGGTGTTTGTCTCAAAGGTGTGGTCATCGCATAGTTTCCGATGACCTTTTGCTTTTTCGTTTGTTGATATTCTGGTTTATTTGTGGTTGTTTCCTTAGCTTTTCCCGCTTCGTCTTTCAGAACTCCTGACTTCACCATTACCCCAGTAAGTTTAGCTGAAAGGGCAATGGCTGATTCCAAAGTAGCAGGATTTGCAGCCAAAACAATACTCTGTATGCAGGATGGTAATCCAGCTACATATCTGTCAATCAACTTTTCCAAAGTTGGCACCATCTCTGGCACCAAAGCTACTAGCTCATGGTAGCGTGTGGTGAAAGTCATGTGATCGGCTCCCTTCATCACGTGGTTCGAGAGCTCAATCTCTAGTTGCTGCAGTTCATGTTTCGGACAGAACTCATTCCTTAGAAGGAGTTTGAATTCCGACCATGGCATTGCCATTGCTTCGTCTCTTCCCTTAGCCCTGATCTGTGCGTTCCACCATGTTAGAGCTCGCTTGCTAAAGGATCCAGCTGCATAACGAACTTTGTGATGTTCCGGACAACTACTTATGTCCAAAGTGTTCTCCATTTTCTCCAGCCATTGGATCAGTCCAACGGCTCCTTCAACGCCTGTGAAGCTTGGTGGGTTACATCCAACAAATGACTTGTAGGAGCAGTCTGAAGTGTGCTTAGTGTTTCCACTAGCTTCTCCTGTAGTATGACCAGAGTTATTGCCATGGCCTTGAATCCTGTTGATCATCTCCGGGATGATATCCTTCATCTGATTAGTCAACTGACTACTCAGTAACGTTGCCAAAGCAATGGTAGCAGGATCCAAAACTATAGTTGCAGTCGGGTTTGGAGGAGGACTATGTGGAGGAGGAGGAGGTGGCGGTGGTGAATCTGGTGGTGATGGTGTTGAAGAGTGCGGTGCAGATGTCTGTGTAGTAGGCACCTGGGTCGGTTGTTTTCTAGGCGGCATTCTGATCATAACCAAAAGAATTTGGTTAGTGCAGTGATCGAATGCAGAAAACATAATGCAAGCTTAAGTCTTATTTTCTCTACATGAAGGTCCCTAAGTTATAGTCTAGGTCAAACCATTTATGTAATGACCTATTATTCTCTATAACCTTGAGCTCTGATACCAATCTGTCACACCCCGAGCCAGCGGGGTTGGATCGGAGTCCCCGCCGGGCGGAAGGTTCCCGGGGCGTGATATCGCGGGTGATAATCATGGAGATCAGATTGTTTACATAGCATCAACGTTTAAGAATATCTAAAGCACAATCATATGATATATAGGATTACAAAGTTAAATTACAATAGCAATGTTCTGCAATTTAACTAAGTAAACCTAATCAAAAGAATAATGTTTATATCTTGTATCTGTACAAGATATCAAAAGTGTATCGCATCCATAGCATAATATGTGCTTCTCCAAAAGTCTACTAGGTCTGCTATCTGGCATCCTAGTATGCAATCCAAAAGCTTAAGCTTACTCCTGTGCATTTCCTGAGAAAGCATGTAAAAAGATCAAGTCAACACAACGGTTGGTGAGTTCATGTAGTTTTAGTATTTGTAAAATAGCTTTAGCAAACCTTTTAAGTAAAACCTTAACCTCATTAACAACACCTGTATCATTCAACTCGGTATGCTTATATATAGGGCATACCCCTGAGTCGAGCCTACGACCCGCCCAGACGCCGTCCCACCACATACTAAGTCGCATAGGACATTGTTATTAATGATAATTAAGCATTCTACCTACCGTTCGATTCATCCTTCATCATAGCTTTAGTTTACTGTTTCAAAGTTTACAAGTCTATAGCATTTGAATGTAATAGCTTCAATACGTTTAACAAACATCGTGTTTAAAAGTTTATACTGTTTACCCAGAAGCATTCATGCGTCCCCTAGGTAACAACCTTAATCTCATTAACACCACCTGTATCATCCAACTCGGTATGCTTATATATAGGGCATACCCCTGAGTCGAGCCTACGACCCGCCCAGACGCCGTCCCACCACATACTAAGTCGCATAGGACATTGCTGTTAATGATAATTAAGCGTCTTACCTACCCTCCATATCGTTTATAGCTTTAGCATTATGTTTATGTTTATAGCATGAGTGAACATTGAGGAATCACTGTATGGCAAGCACTGAGAGGCCATAAATCTACCCCTCAAGTCCCGACCACAAAGGTCACCCTATGGCAAGCACTGAGAGACCATGATAGGTGCCTTCTAGTCCTGACTGTGAAGAACACATGAAGGCAAGCACTGAGAGACCAACTATTGTTCTTCAAGTCCCGACTAGGAAGAACACATGAAGGCAAGCACTGAGAGACCAACTATTGTTCTTCCATAGTCAATAGTTTATAGCATCCAATGTTTAACAACCGGAGAGGCAAGCACTGAGAGGCCAAACCGTTGTTTTAGCTTATCAAGTTTATAGCTTTTAAGTTTAGCAACCGGAGAGGCAAGCACTGAGAGGCCAAACCGTTGCTTTTGCATAACAAGTTTATAGCTTTTAAGTTTAGCAACCGGAGAGGCAAGCACTGAGAGGCCAAACCGTTGCTTTGCATAATAAGTTTATAGTATTCAAGGTTTATAGCATTATGAGCACTCCAAGCATTTCGAGCATTTAAGCATGATAAGCATATGGTATTTACCTTATTGCATCAGTACTTGGCATTAGTATATTGCATTAATCATCTAGTTTATGATTATAGATTATAGCATGAGCATTACGAGTATAATTTAAGAATATAATTTATAGCATAAGCATCACGAGTATAGTTTAAGATCACAGTTTATAGCATAAACATCGAATGTGTAGTTTAAGAATATAGTTTATAGCATAAGCTTTTAAGAATATAGTTTAAGAATATAGTTTATAGCATAAAAGATTGAAGCACTTAGTTTAAGCATCAAGTATATAGTTTAAGCTTCTAAATTGCAACATAAGCATCAATCACCAAGTTTAAGCATATTGTTGTAGCATAAGCATCAAGTCTCATGTAATTATGTAATTGAATCAAGTATCATGTATTTGTATTATGTCTCATGTATTTGAATCACATCTCATGTAATTGAGTCAAGTATCATGTATTTGTATCATGTCTCATGTAATTGTATCAAGTCTCATGTATTTGCATCAAGTATCATGTAATTGAATCAAATAACCAACAATTTATTTTAAGTATCTAGCTTAAAGTAAAGGTTTCAATCATAAGTAATCATGATTATGTTTTAAAGCATTTAAATAACATTTAAATAAAATGTTTAACATGCTTCTCAGTCCCGAAGTAAAACAAATAAGTTTGAAAAGGGACAAATGAACTCACCTTGTGTCCGAAGTGATTGACTATGTAAGATAAGAGTGCACGCTCTCTTTGTTTGCTCTTGTTATGATGTTCACGTTCCTGTATTGATTTCATAGTGTTTGTAATTTATAAGTATTTGTTGTAATAATTCATGTGCATGCATGTGTTAGTGTTAGCCCTAAAGTTGGCTAACACTTGGGTCTCGGTCTTCATTCGACCCCGCGTAGTTGTGTCAGACTTGATACACTTGTCCCACTAGGTTTAAGTTATTTCGTAAGGTTATTGTCCTTAAGTTGCCATTTAATTCACTAAAATGACAAGACAAACTTGTATGTATAAACTTAGGTTTGTAAATTAAATGTTATAGACTTTTGCCTCTTAATCATCCCGTTTGTCTCCTATTGGATTAACGCTTTTTGTATCATTAACACTTAAACCTTGTGGGCCTTGTGTTGGACCGAACTAAGTCGAATGAATCTTATAGGCTTTGTGGGCCTTCGGCTTGGGCCGGCAATCCTAGTGGGCCAAGGGAACGAATTTCCTTCGTGGGCTTAGGCTAAGCATTCGTGGATCATAACACATGTATGGACCAAGAACAAGAATTGGGCCAAGACATTCCTGTTGGGCCAAAAGTTCATCCCTTGGCTAAATCTCATACGGCAACAATCCTTAGGCTAACAACAAGATTAGACCAATTAATTAAACTAGGATAAGGACCTAATATCTAGTTGAATGATTTTGGGCTTAGGCCGAATGGCCACCTGCCATTTCCAGCGAACCCCCAGTAGGCATGCGTCCCAAGGTTTGGCTAAACAAAAGTGTGGGTTTGTCTAAACCTCAATGATTCGACTAGAAGGGTTCGTGGTTTTCCAGATCTATGAAGCTTCGGTGGTATGCCATGCTAAGGTCCGGCTACATCAGGATGAAGGGTTCGCTGATCTGGTTCGTTCTTAGCCCAGGGTTCGTAGATAGTATGAAGTAGGTTCGTAGGCCAAAGCTTTGCTTAAGGGTTCGTCGATCATGTTGTAGGGTTCGGCTACGTGGGGTGACAACAAGGGTTCGCAGTTGCTGAATATGGTTCGCAGCCCCAAGGCTCGTAGGTTAGGCTGTACTAAGGTTCGGTGGATCAAAAGGGTTCGTGGCTTCAGGAAAGGCTCGGTACTCCACATAGTTCGCCTATGGGTTCGTGGCCGCATGCTAGTTAGACCAACAGGGTTCGGCTCCTTGCAAGCATAGGTTCGGTCAAGGTGGTTCACGAACCCTGCATCTTTCTCCCTATCACCAAGCCCAACCGTCGATCTAACCTTTCCCCAAGCTTGTCCTTATGCGGATCGACTCTTTGAGTGACTATGGTCATGCGGTTTAAGGTTTTACAACGATTGAGGCTTGGGTCGGACAAATAAATGAGAAAACCCTAGTTTTCGTGAACTTTAATGCTTCATACCTCACGATTTCTTGGATAACTCTTTAGATCTGCTGTACTTTTGCGTAGAGGGCTTCAAGATGAACGTTTAGGCGCAAGAATCACGAAAATTGGTGGAGTTTTGAGCAAGATAGAGAGCTTCAAAGTAGCAAAAATGGTGGATTTTGTTGTAGAGAGAGAAACGAACGGGAAAGAGAATGTAGAGAGAGAGTGAGAATGAAATAAATGAGGTGAACCACCTCATTTGATGTTTAAATACCTCGCGGGTATTCGGGTCCGTTTCGGTTGCTCGTTTCACGGTTTTGTTGCGTATCCGGCACTTTACGCGTATTTTTCGTAATTTAAATAAAAAGAATATTTTTAAGATTTTTAGAACACGAATATTATTAGAAAACATTTTAAATATCGTTACATTAAATAAATATCGAATTTTAATAGTCTACGCGTTTTGTTTAGATTTTTCGCGTTTAAATTAAGATAGTTAGAGTTAAATTATTTTATGATGAGTTTCAAAATTGTAAAATAAGAAATATAATATTTCTTTAAATTTATGATCGTTCGTGTCGTTATTCGTTTTCGTTATCGTTCCATCAGATCGCGTCGCCATCGTGCGTATTCGTTCGAATCGTCATTCGAACGAACACGTCGATGGTTTGGCTTTCTGATTCTTGTTTTCTACTGTTAAGTCATTATTTCAGAATGTTAAACTATCAGAATCATTCGTACAGATCGTCACCTATACGAATAACTCGTCGGTTTAGCATTCCGGAACAATAACTGTTAAGGTTTTGTCTTGTTTAACCTCACATACGTTTATACAACTAATATCACCTCATGTATTCGTGTTTCATCACTGTGTTGTCTGACATGTTTTCTGACTGTTAAACCCTAAGGTTTTAGTCAGATTCAGACCATCGTTTAATAGTTTCATGCTAATCAGAAATGCATCGATAGTCTAAACATAGTTTCACGAAATGTGTACCTGAGTTACTGTACAAGTTACTGTACAGTTTACTGTTCCGGTAACGATTCCGGCACAGATGTTACAGGACCGGTCTTGACTGTCAAGTTCCTTCAATCGTTACCAAATGCGAGAAGATGATAGTAAGCAAAACGACTTTCCATACTGAGAATATCTTCAGGACAGACCATATCAAGCGAACCCACTTAATCTTCAACATGCGGAATATAAATTTAACTCAATAGGCCCAAATAATCAGATGCTCCTGATTACCCCACAAAACCAACAGATATGTGTATTCAAACTTTTCAGACATTTCTTCCCTTGAAAGATAAAGTAGCCTACATTAGGTAAAGAAACACCGAATCATCTGAATTTTTATGAACCTTGCTGTTGATCATCTCAATAGTCCTGTAGCCTCCTAAAACACCCATGACAGCCGCAATACCCTCTTGACGGGGGTCCGGGGGTAGCGTCCCTGGAAGCGGGGTCCAAGAGACAGAGCCCCTGACTGGGGTCGAGCAGGAAAAATTTTATTTTGAACAATGTTGTTATAGAAAAATCTCATTAGAAATTTGATTTTTCTCAACAACTGTCTCGAATGAAGCTTGGCGAATGAGGCCTGGCGAATGAACAACATACCTGAATGAGGATTGGCGAATGTGTTCAAAGGCCGAATGAATGAATCTGTTGAATAGGGTCATTCGGCGAATGAGTTGGCGAAAAGGTTCATTCGGCGAATGAGTTCGGCGAAAAGGTTCATTCGGCGAATGGGGGGGCGTTCGCCTGAACTGATGGTGAAAACGGGAAAATTGCAAAATTGAGTTTTAGCTCGAATTAGGTCACCAAATTTTGAGTGAATGACCTAAGGGGAGCGACTAAGACATTTCAAGAACCAATTTTGCAGAAACCCACCAAAAAACGAGACCAATAGAAGCAAACAGGGATGAAGTTTAACGTCCAAAATCAAGACCTTGGTGTACTAGATTGGTTGTTAGACCTTTCTAGTGGTAACCTCGCTCTGATACCAATTGTAAAGACGTGATAGGACCGGCGATTTCACTTTGGATGGAAGGTTAGGGTTTTGACACACGACGAACATGAAGATGATGAACAAAATCAAATGGTATATTGATAGAATCGAATGACTACATGATTGTATTCACATCATAAAAGAACATAGTGTTGCCGGGGAGAGATCGAGCATGATCTCTCCCCCTCTCGTGCTCAAACCCAAGAACACACACCAAAACCTTAAACCCTGAATCTAGAAAACTGGTATTTATAGGGCCTGTAGCCCATTCGGCCGAATGGAGCCATTTGGCCCTTCATTCGCCGAATGGGTCCCTTTACATAATATCCATTCGCAGATGCTCCTACGAACGACTCAATTTCCAGATTAACAACATACAAACACATACAAGTGATTACAAATAAGCAAATAAAAATCTAATATATTCGAACAGCAGCGGACACTCCAAATATGCACCAACAGAGAAGTTAGAGAGAGAGAATGGTGATGGGTTTGGTGGTTTAGAGAGAGAATGAGAGTGTGAGAAATAAAGAAGAAGATGAAGTCTTCTTCATTAATAGCCCGCGCATTCGCCTTCGGTCTCGTTTAGTACGCGTTAACATTATTAATTCGTTCGGTTTTCACGTAAAATATATTTTAACATATGAAATGTTTAAATATTTAAGTTTTGTTTAACAAAATGATTTTTAAATAAACTCATTTTATAAAATGATTTCATTTACTTTGGTTAAATTATTTTTTTAATAAAACGATTTGTTCGGATCCGTCTTAGGTTGTAATTCCTAATAAACATTTTTAAATTCCTTTTTTTTTTAGTTTAATATCGTTAGATATTATTTTGGTTATCTCATCAAAACGTGTTAGTTACGTGCGTATTCGTAAAGATCGTCACCTTTTCGAATCCAACGTTCGTATCGTATTCGACTCGATTTACGATTATGGAATATCGTTTCAGTATATTATTCCTAATAATTATATTCGTGTGAATCGTCACCCACACGAATACATTATTAAGTTAATATGTATAGGGCATATGTAGAAGTCAGTCGCAACTGCTTCATCCCCCATCCCACTACCTTTTTGATAGACCATGGTTATACCCTTGTCTATCTTTGGCGATAGAATCCTATACTACTACCAATTCCACATCCAATCATATCATCTCATATATATATATGTCTCTGCAATAAAACTCTCTGGTTCTGTCTAGTTATTTTCCAAACTAGATTTCCCATGGTTTATGCTCATAATCATGTGTTCTCAGTATGTATACCAATAATAATAACATCCCATAATCCATAGTAATTATCAATTATCCGATCTGGCTTTAACAATACAAACATTTATGTAATGAAGTGCCTCAAATACAGTTATGTTACACGAGGGGTATAAAAAGCCTAAATGAGGTCACCAACCTCATTTAATTCATCTCCTCTCTCTCTCTACACCACAAATCCGGAACACTCTCTCTAGAAATTAAAACTTCAAACACCTAGATCTCACTCGTTTCTTGACGAAATCTCGCGTTCTTGGTGTTAAAACGACCACTATCACTTGTAGAACACGAAAGTACAGCCGATCTAAGCTTAGATTGAGGTAGATTGGAGTTCTTTGTTCGGTTTTTTAGGGTTTTTGAGACCCTGTGGATCGGCCCATCATCTAGCCGGTTATACACCATTCTAACCCATAGGATTCACACCGAAACACCTTATAATGTCGTAGGGACAAGCACCACTTTGAAACCTAGTGTTTTAGCTCCGAAACAATTGTTGCCACTGTGCTGCGTCCGAATGGCCTAGCCACCAGATGGCCGAAAGGCCTACAGGATGACAGAGCCAACTCTTCGGCCGAATAACCTTGAGACCGACTGAGTCCTTCATTCGCTCGCCCAAGTCATGCGTTCCAAGCCTCATTCGGCTAGATTGGTTCGGTTGAGGCTCATTCGCACACCCCTTTCCCCTATTCGGCCCCGAATCATTCGGTCGGCCCACCCTTTCTTTGCATGCCATGTTGGTTCGGTCGGGGTCTCCTCATTCGACAGCCCACATTCGGACCATTGTTTATTTGGCCAAGTCGATTCGGGTTGGGTTGCCCGTTCGGGAAGGGTACAAGGTCATGAGTACGGCCTAACATGCTTGCATGCATGAATCGGGATTACGTATTGCATGCATGGGGCTTGTGTGGGTGTGCATGGGAGGGATATTAGGGTTTCATCCATGCAATCAACCTTGGGTGGGCTTTGGATCAAACATTGAGTTATCAAGGAAAGAGGTTCATTATGATACAAATGACTAAGGCTTTTCTTAGTGGGAATAATGTTTAATCTTGGGTTGGTCGAAGATGCATGAGTTCATTACAAGAAAACAAGGAATTAGAGTTTTCTAAGGAAAATGGTTTTCATAAATCATACAACCAACTATATATGGGTTGTTTATATCATTTGAGTTTAATACACTTAGGAATATATGGAGGATCAAAGATCATAGTCTAAGGATAAGGTGTTGGTCTCTTAGACAATTCATTTGAGTTTAATACACTTGGGAATACATGGGCCCGAGGTTAATCAAATGGGATTAAACCAAGCCCATCATGTTTAGTTATACTTTTCTCTTAAATGAATTATGTTTTTGATAAAAGAAATTGATTTATAAACTTTATTTAATTAAAATAAATGATTTCTAACCTAAGGATTAAACTTAAAATGAATTAACTTAATAATTTTTTAATTAAAGACTTGTGATGAAATAAACATAAACCTTATCTAATTAAGGTTTAAATGTGGTTAATTACGGGATAAAGGGTTACTTATGGGTAATATGTTTAGACTAGTTTGATGGAATCTTAGAAACACATTAGTAACATAGGACACTTAGTTGCACACCGAGACCAAAACCCTATATACGACTATTATAAATACTTATTGTATTCGAATCCTTCTAAAAGAACTCAGGTATCGAAGAAACATAGTCTACAAATAACAAGCGTGCACTTTGTGGTAAATCAATACAGAGCAACACAGGTGAGTTTATTGCCCTTTTCTAAACAATTTTGTTTTCAAATGCGGGGCTGAGAAACATGCGTAAACCTTTTTATTTAAATATGTTTTACGTAAATGCTTTTACTTATTGTATGTTTTATATATACATGTTTATACTACTAGACTCATGTATAGGTATATGTTATGCAGGATTAACTAACGAGTTAATTAATTGCTCTTATGAGTAATGCCTTAATTCTAAAACTTTAAAACAAACACTTGGTCCATCAAATTCAAATTCAAAGAATATAAACTCAAAGTGTAACCAACAGAACTAAAGCTAAAGATTGAATTCAAGGAAATCTAATTTAGTGTGTGATCAGTAAAACTAAAGATCATATTCAAGAATCTATAATCATTGTGGAAATCATGGAGTTCTAAAGATCAGAATCAAGAGAATCAAGGGAATCATAACCGTGTGTGAATCAATGCAATAATGAAATCATTAAGATCTAATGAAATCATTAATGCTTAAGTTAAGGTGGATGTCCGTTGTATGTAAATCAAGACCACGTGTAACACACGGAAAGTCCCGTCATAAATAGTAGACTGTTGTAGTCAAGCTATAAGGGATAACTAAAACGATCAAATGAAATCAAGAGAACAAAGAAGATCAAGAATCAAAGGATATCCTAAATTCCCGACATGTACAGTAGGCCTGAGCGTCAAGTAGATATGGGCACATCATGAAAGTCCCGACGCATACAGGTAGACTGATTTGGGCGACACCTGATATGGGCCACGTGTGAGAGGGTACAACTTGGACATCACCAACAACTAAGTGTAAGTGATTGAGTCAAATAAGGCCCAATCATCATGTCTTAGTTGTAATTAAATGATTAATTATTTATTTAATTAACCATTTAATATTATGTTTCTACAAGTGCTTTGGGTAATCTTGAATACATGGTGAACTCCAGAAATTTGTGTTATTCCAATTTGTGGAAATTAAAATCTAATATGAAGGTGAATGGAATGAAACGCTTAATTATCGTTAACAACAATATGCAAAGCAGTCAAGTATGTGGTGGGACAGTGGCTGGGGCTTTCCCATACATATGCCCTATATATAAGCATACTTGATTGGATAGCATAGGTGGTCGTTGATGAGGTTGAGTTTGTCAATTCGAGGGATCAAAGCAAACAGTTTTCAGGGTAATCAAACGTAGTGAACAAAAGGTATGGGATGAAATGCTTAATTATCACCAGGAACAATATATTATGTGGTTTGCTATGTGGTGGGACGGTGGCTGGGTCTTGTCCCCAACATATTGTGACACCTGGCAGTTTCAGGTAAATTGCGACTCTTACATTCTTTACATTTCACATTCATACTTGTTGCATTTCATTTAATTATGTTTAATTAGATGAGTCAAACACACAAAGCTACAAAACGATAGTTTGATGAACTATCAAACCTTACAAAACGATAGTTCTGAGAATTATTGAATTGTGCATGACACGTTGATTAGGATTAATCAAGCGTGCAAACACTTCGTAAGACACAAGCACAAACTATCAAAGATAATTCAAGGAATTATCAAAACACACACACGAGACTCACGAACATTGGTGATCAATCAAACTTATATGTTATTATATGATTATGTGCTAAACATGCATTAGATGCTTTGAATAAACGTTAGGAATCGAGTACAAGCGAAATCGTATCAACGAAATCAAAAAACAAGGAAATGGACTCATCACGGTACGAGACGACCCTAAAGGCTTCGCGATACGCGGCGAAACCCGGGAGTCGAGACTCCCGAATCCCATTGCGGTACGCGATAAGAAATTTTGATCGGCCTTCGCGGTACGCGAAGGCCATGCAGATCAAAATTTTTATTCAAACCACCCCCAATTCATTTGTTCGGTTTACTCCCATCCTCACCGAGCTTCTTCTCTGTAAATCGACCCATACCCTCTGTAATCAACATCTAAACTCCCTGGAATCACTTTGGAAGCTATTCCTTGGTGTTGGAAGCCTTTGGAGATCGAGGAGAGTGTCGAGAACCATCAAGAAACTCGAAACGACCATCAAGCCAGTAGCTTGCCATCATCAGAAGTTGTCTTTGCTGGGATTTATAGCTCTAAGGTAGTTTTAAACGTTTTCCTAGTGTTAGATCGTACGTGCAAGGGCCAAAAACCCACATGCAACTCCATACGGTTATCGTGCACAAATGTGTTGGTGATTTGATGTGTATTTGATCTAGATTTACTGATTTAATAGTTTAGTGATGTTCGATTAGAGTTTGGTTTAGTCATTGTGATGATCTAGACATGTTAGACATGTCTAGATGTTGTTAAATGTGTATTTGAGTGTTTAGAAACACATTGGGATATTTGATTTTGTCAAAAACTTGATTTTATAAAAACTTACTATTTATGGAAACTTTTAAAAATCAAAAGAGGGCTTTTGATGTTTTAAAGTGTTTGGTGAACTTTGATTTTTGAGATATACTTAAAAATGATTTCTAAGCATATTGGAAACTTGGATTTGTGAAAACGAGCTTTTAAACAAATACTTACTATTTTAGGAAACTTTAATTGGGTAAAACGGCATAAATGGTGATTTATGCGCAAACAATGTTTTTTAAGTGAATCAACATGTTTTACAAACATACTAGAGTGATTTTTTTATGAAATGGGATTTCATAACCACACTTTCCTAAATTGGAAACTTTCTAAAAATGGTAACTTATGTGATTAGAGTCATAGGATGCATTTTGGTGTCTTATGTGCATCAAGGCACATAAACACAACAATCGTGTCACCAACGATTCGTCGAGTCAACACAAGTCAACACACACACACTCGGTTGAGCACACCGACGCTTGGAGTTGTATGGACTACAACACACCACAAAACACATACTTACACCTATATGATCATAGGTGCTTACTAGCAGGACTGCTAGCTTTCGCAGACGCGAACACACGAAAACCGGAAACTGCACTATCAGGTGAGTTCACGGCCCCTTTTTATCTTTTCTACCTTTGGGGGAGAAAACATTGCATTACAACTGTTTTTGAACAACAACTCATTTTATTTATGTATGGACATGCTTTATCATTATATGTATATGTGTGGGCCCCTATCACAACTAAAAGTCCTCGCGATACTCCTCGGACCGTTAATAGCATAACGCCTAGCATGGTAATCTTGAATTGTACTATTTGGGCCTAACAAGCCCCACTACACCCGACTGGAGGTCGGAACAGTGCAATATTGACCAACACTTTGCCATAGTCTTGTGATGGACATGGCGGGAGGCACCAACTGTCAGCTTCGGTACCATCCACAATATAATAAAACTGTATTGACTAGGTATCAATCGATACTGCATTGTAATGATATGTAAATCTGCAAAACTCTTACTTTAAACATTTTGGTGTTTACTGCTTATGAAAACATGTGCTCTCACCAACCATTGTGTTGACCCTTTTTACTTGCATGTTTTCTCTGGTAGCTAAGGCATGCACTTGAGGATAGGATGCTAGGATGGAGTCTATGCATCAGCTTTAGTGTCTTAGGACATTTTGAGAACATCTAAGCATTTGACTTGTTTTGTAATAAGGATTACTTAAATCGCTTCCGCAAACTTTAAACTTATGTTGTTTCGAAAACTATCTAATTAACGCTTCCGCAACTTATGAACTATATCTGTTTTGATATTACTAAACTTCCGCAACTCTGATTTTACTAAACCGTTTTATCCAAGTTATTGGATGTACGTATGCAACAAGACATATAGGTCTCGCAACAGTGTGACCGGAGACTGCGATCCTGCATCATCAGTCGCGTCGCGCCCCAGGAAGGGACGAGATTTCTCGGGGTGCGACAGATTGGTATCAGAGCCTCCGGTTATTGTGAATTTGGTTTGCATTTAGTGAACTTAGTCTATAACCACTAGTCGCCACAGAACACATAGGGCTTAGTAATGTGATACTAGCGTTCATGATTGTACACACACTTATTATACGCATTACAGCGATGACATCATCATCAACACCACATGTAATTTCACATGACGAGGAGGAGCTGATAGCTCTACATGTTTTTCTTTCAATACCTACCGCACACGCTACATTTGTCATTAGACACACACTAACACATATTCTCGATATGAGATCATGGCATGGACTGGAGGACGTGGACGTGGAGGCTGGAACTGGATGCGGGGTGACGAGGAAACATCAACCTTACTGCAGCTGAACTGAACGCACTTATCAACGAACGTCTTGAGGAGGCACTTGCTGCACGAGAAACTAACCGCAACCAAAACCCACCGAATCAAAGAGCAAACCCCAACCCACCTCTCTACACCTTCAAAATGTTCCTGGACTGCAAACCCCATTCATTCAGCGGCACTGAGGGCACCGTCGGGGGGTTATTGTGTTGGATCGACAGGCGGAATCGGCTTTTGCTATGAGTAATTGCAGGAACGAAGACTGAGTCAATTTCGCTGCTGGCTGGAACTTTTGAGGAGCTGCCCTCACGTGGTGGAATGCCAATGTTCAAAAACTAGGGCTTGATGCAGCCAACGCTTTTACCTTGGGGATGACTTTAAAAGATGCTGAACCACCGATATTGTCGCGCGGTGAAGTCAGAAAACTTGAGTCTGAGTTCTGGAACCACAAGATGATTGGTTCCGAGGTTGAGGCATACACTGCTCGATCTTATGAGCTGGCACACCTGTGCCCGAAAATGAAAATGGTAACCCTACCCCACAAGCACATCGAGAAATACATTGAGGGACTGCCACCTCAAATTCAGGGCATGGTACTCTCTGCTGATCCCATCACCATGCAACAAGTCGTGCGACTAACCCACAAGCTCACGGACTCAGCCTTCACACAAGGAATGTACCATTGCGTGGTGCTGCAACCACAATCAATGACAAAAAAACAAACGCAAATGGGATGACACCATGAACAAAACTTCCACTCTCCAACCACCACCACAAACAACGTAAGTTTGGGTCGTCTCAAGCTTACACTCCACCCATCCCAACCAATCAAATTCAGGAGCCTATGCAGGCAAACACCCCAAGTGCAACAAATGCAATTTACACCATGTTTTGGAAAATGTGGATCTATCCGATGCCAACGTTGTGGCAAAGGAGGACACCTCGTCAGGGACTGCAGGAGTGAACTATGTACAAAGACCCCACAGCCACAACAACAACAACTCGAAGCACCGAAAGGCTGCTTCGAATGTGGGAAACCAGGGCACTTCAAGAAGGATTGCCCCGCGACACTGAAAAAAAAACAACAACCAACAGAACAACAACAATGGGAACAATGGAACGATGGGACGAGGTTTCGTGATTGGGGCAAAGGAGGCCAGAAAACGACCCCAACCTTGCCACATGTACGTATTCCTTAACGATAATTATGTTTCTGTATTTTTTGTATTGGAGATGAGAAAAGTTTTATATCTAAGGATTTTAGTGAGATACTTGCCA
>SZYD01000059.1:0-64514 GCA_009363875.1 Mikania micrantha | reverse complement strand
CCTGGTGTTTGAAGTGGTTGACTAAGTTAAAACAGAATCATGCCCTCTTTGTTGTGTGTTGTAGTAGTATTCACGTTCCTGCATTTGATTTCATGTTGTTTGTAGTTTATAAGTTATAATTTGTAACGATTTATTGTGTGTGTAGGTGTTAGTGTTAGCCTAAAGTGTGGCTAACACTGTGAGTCTCAGTTATTTATTCGGCCCCATTTCTTTGTTAAAGATTTTAGTGAATCTTTGTCCACTAGGTTAGTGTTAACTTCTTGATCGTTCACATTAACCTCATCATTATGCCATAAAACTTTGTATCCCTTAACATTTTAAGTTTATGGGTTATGTTGAACCAATCATTCCCATTACCTTTGAATCAATTAGAAGTTACCTAAACACTTATGTATGTTAACCTCAACAAGTTAGTTTAGGTATTCTACCTTCCATTTATAGTATAAGGGTCAAGTAGGGATGTTGGGACGAGGTTTTTATGATGGGTTAGTTAATTGGGCTAACCACACGATATTGGGCCAACTGTTTGACCGAAGTTGGATTGGGCCGCATGGAATAAAAGTGGGCCGTTAGTATGTGTTGGGCCGAAGGCCTAAATTGGATTAGCAAATTGGCCCAATAATCAACGTAGGCCGATAGGCCGGTTAGTTCACTTGAGCTCATTGAGATTTTGGGCCGAATAGCCAAATTGGGCCGAAGATATGTTGGGCTGCATGACTTTTGTGGATAACTAAAACTCTCATACGGGCCCGAGATAATGGTTGAGATCAGATAGGTTCGGGGCTAAGTTAACCAACTAGGCTAGGACTAATGAGCGCTCGTTAAAACAATTTGATCGACAAACTTGAAATCAAGCACCGATCGACCAACGAACCTAATGAACCAAAGGCTCGGCTAACTGATACTTCAAGGGTTCGTTGGAACCTGACTCACAAGGTTCGCCAATGCGTGACAACAGGCTCGCCTCATGCTATAATGGTTTGGCTACTAGTGGTTGAGTATTGATGATAGGTTCGTCTAGAGTTACATCATAGGTTCGTGTTCCATGGTTCCATACATGGTTCGCTGCTAGTTCGTTGCATGTGAGGGTTCGGCTAACCAATAGGGTTCGCCAAGTTCATCTTTTCGTCTCCATGTGCAAAGGTTTGTCAACATGCATAGTTGGAACTGTAGGGTTAGTGCAGTATACCATCAGCATGGGTTCGGCTGAGAAGGACAAGGGTTCGGAAAATCTCAAATAGGTTCGCCGGAGGGTAACCTAACCTAGGTTCATTGTGGGAAGGTTTCGGTCCATGCATGGCTACAGGTTCGTGTCTTGCATAAAGGGTTCGTGGAGGTTCGCTCAAAAGATTGGTTCGGCCATGTGTAAGCAGGTTGAAGGTTCGGCTATGGCGACTGTCTCACGAACCCTGGTTCGTGACCACTAGTGTCATCAACCTCGCGACATCCGGTTATTCCCATGGTGTTGTGGTGCACTAGAACAGGCCTCGAAAGTGTAGGGTTGAACACAAGGTTATAACCGGTTCAAGGTTGAGTCTAGACACACACACACACAAAACCTTACTTTTCGAAACATTCCAAGCTTCATACCTCGAAATCAGCCGGGTGAATTTCCAGATCGGTTGTACTTCCTTGGAGAGGGCATCGAGAGCTTTGCGTGGACACCGAGAACACCCAAATCCGTTGAGAAACGAGTGAGTTATGATCCTTTGAAGGGTGATTCTCTTTAGAGAGAGAAAGTGACGGTTGAGAGCTTTAGAGAGAGAGAGATGTGTGAAAATGAAAGAAATGTGTTCTTTCGGGGTTTACATACCCCGGGGGTGTTCGGGTTCGTTTCAGTTGCTCGGTTCCCGTTTTCGTTGCGTTTCCGGATCGTAATACGCAAAATATCATAATTTAAATAAATGGTTTTAATATAAATTATTATAAGGGTTGTAATTCCTAATAAATTTTAAATATTAAATTTTTTTGAATTATTTTTCGTAATTCGTTATTTTATGCTTTTCCTTAATTCTTTCACATATTTTATGCTTTACGATGCTTAATTAAAATAGTTCCATTTTAATTTATTTCTGATGAGTTTCAAAATTGTAAAACAAGAAATATGATATTTCCTTAAATTTATTATCGTTCGTCTCGTTTCGTTTCGTTTTCGTTTTCGTTTCGTTTTCGTTACCGTTTTGTCAGAAAACGTCATTTACGCGTATTCGTACAGAGCGCTAACTGTACGAACACGATCGTACGTTTCACTTTTTTATTTTGTTTTCTCTTTTGTAAGTCGTCATTTCATATCATTAAAATTTCAGATCCATTCGTACAGATCGTCACCTGTACGAATAATTCATCGGTTTAACATTCTGTAACAACAACCATTATAGTTTTGTTCTGTTTATCCTTACATACGTTTAAACCTAATAGTTTCAAATCAAGCATGTCTGTATTTGTTCATTGTTGTCTTATGTGTTTCCCACTGTTCAAACCATAAGGTTTAAATCAGTATTTCAGAAAGATCGTGTAATACTTTATGTTTAGCATCAGATATTAATGGCTTCTAAGCATTTTTCCTAGTGTATACCTGAGTTACTGTACCAGTTACTGTACTGAGTACTGTTCCGGTAACGATTCCGGCACAGATGTTACAGTCCCCCCTTGTTAAAGAAATTTCGTCCCGAAATTTAAAAGTCATTATCGGTTACTACTCTCTCTGTAACAAGTGGAAAACCTTGGTTGGTGTGATGTCCCTATGCTCCCAAGTAACTCTAGGTCGCGTTTGGGATTTTCCTAAGTATGACCTCAAAGTTTTGCTAATCTTATTGCTCATAATTTGTCTTACTGTTAGGGTTTGCTACTTAACTGCGTAATTTTAACACTTTGTTGCTCGTAACAAACTGGTGCTTATGAGCACCAATTGTTGCGCAACCTGGGTGTTAGCTATAGTTCCCTACCTATGTCATATATGTTTATCGAGGGTTCTTTCATTGGTTCTGTCACAATAAGAGATTTCCTAAGTTTTCATAGATTACCCATGTGATTATACTAATATGAACAAGATAAATTTCTTATTCATACTAGTATCAAGATAAAATGAAGTCTTAGGAATGAGAAGATACTACATACCAGTACCGTCTCCGTTCTTGGCGTGCTGCAGCGGCTCCAATCATAAATACTCTCCCGCGAGGCACTTGAGCCTCCTGTTGCGCTCTCTTCGGACAGTCCCTGGAGAAATGACCTAGTTCTCCACAATTATAGCATCCCCGATTGTTATTGTTATAGTTGCCAGGAATTGGCGGTGGTGGTCTTGCCATAGCAGCATTGTTCACTGCTGGTGCCGGTTGAGTTCGGCAGTGTTGAACCAGATGACCTTTTCGGCCATAGTTGGTACACTGCCTACACGGCATAGTGGCAGCATGATGAAATTGGCATTGTGTACATTGAGGATGTACACCATTGTAAGATTTGCATGCAACTTTAGCAGTCACTTTAGCAATTTGATTGAGTGGTGTGGGCATCGCATTTTGTTGGATGCCTTTTTGCTTCTTCATCGGTTGTTCCCCTTTAGTCTTTCCCAAGTCGTCCTTTAATTCTCCTGACTTCACCATTACATCAGTAAGTTTAGTTGACAGAGAAATGGCAGACTCTAAAGTTGCAGGGTTTGCAACAAGTACAATGCCCTGCATGCAGGGTGGCAATCAAACTACATATCGGTCAATTCACTTTTCTAGAGTTGGCATCATTTTAGGAACCAAGGCTACCAATTCATGATAGCGAATAGTGAAAGCCATGTGATCCACTCCTTTCATCACATGGTTTGACAGTTCCACCTCTAGTTTCTGAAGTTCGTGTTTGGGACAGAATTCATTCCTCAACAGAGTTTTGAAATCTGCCCATGACATCACTAGTGCTTCTTCTCTGCGGCCTCGAGCTTTTATCTGAGAGTTCCACCAGGTTAGGACATGTTTTTTAAAAGATCCAGCAGCGTAACGAATCTTATGATGTTCTGGACAACTGTTGATGTCCAGTGTATTCTCCATCCTTTCTAGCTAGTGGATCTGTCCAACGGCTCCTTCAACGCCGCTAAAGCTTGGCGGTTTGCATCCTACGAATGATTTGTACGAACAGTCTGACTTAGCACCGGTGTTTCCACTAGTTTCTCCTGCAGTATGCCCGGAGTTGTTACCGTGACCTTGAATTCTGTTGATCATCTCTGGGATGATATCCTTCATCTGGTTGGTCAACTGGCTACTCAGTAATGTTGCCAAGGCAACACTAGCAGGATCTAGAACCATAGTTGCAGTTGGATTCGGAGGAGGGTCTAGTGGAGGAGGAGGCGGCGGTGAATCTGGTGGTGATGGTGTCGATGAGTGAGGTGCAGAAGTCTGTGTAGTAGGTACAGGAATAGGTTGTCTTTTGGGCGGCAATCTAATCATAACCAAAAGAATTTGGTTAGTGCAGTGATCGAATACAGAAGACACAATGCAAACATAAGTCTTTTGTTCTTTACATGAGGTTCCCTAAGTTATAGTCTAGGCCAAACTGTTTTAAGTAAATGACCTATTATTCTCTATAACCTTGAGCTCTGATACCAATCTGTCACACCCCGAGCCGGCGGGGTTGGCTCGATGTCCCCGTCGGGCGGAAGGTTATCGGGGCGCGATATCGTGAGTGATAATCATGGTGATCAGATTGTTTACATAGCATCAATGTTAATAATAATTAAAGCACAATATAGTATAAACTAGGATTACAAAGTTAAATTACAAATGTCAGTATTTAGTAATTTATCACAGTAAACCTATCAAAAGAATCAAATATATCTATCTTGTATTTACACAAGATATCACAAGTGATTTGCTTTTGTAACAAAATCTGTGCTTTCCAAAAGTCTACTAGGTCCTCTATCTGAGTATCCTAGTATGCATTCATTAAGTCTGAGCCTATTCCTGTGCTTCACCTGAGAAAGCACGTAAGAAAACAAAGTCAACACAATGGTTGCTGAGTTCATATAGTTTTGTATAAAAATAGTTTATAAACCATTTGAATGACCAGCTTAACCTCACCATTAACCACCAATACCATCTGAGTTAGTATGCTTATATATAAGGCATATGTAGGGTCGAACTTACCGCCCACCCAGCCACTGTCGCACCACATACCAATTCACATGATATATCGTTCCTGATGATAATTAAGCGTTTCATCCTGCATCTTTGATTCCATCACAGTTGATTCATAGAATTCAATTACCCTGTAAATATTTCCCTTGATTTCACAAACGACCATTCTAACCTCATCAACGACCACCTATGCTAACCAACAAGGTATGCTTATATATAGGGCATATGTAGGGGACAAGCCCCAGCCACCGTCCCACCACATACCGAGCTGCTTACCATATTGTTATTGATGATAATTAAGTGTTTCATTTCCCATCATTGATCCTTATCATTCGATTATCCTGATCATGTTTACCCTGATTTCCTCTGATATGACAACCTTAACCTCACTAACAACCACCTATGCTATCCAACCAAGTATGCTTATATATGGGGCATATGTAGGGGACAAGCCCCAGCATCCCACCACAAACCGGGCTGCTTAACACATTGTTGTTAATGATAATTAAGCATTTCATTCCACTACCTTGATTCCATAGCATATGATTCTTAGCATTTGATTTCACTAACCATGTTTACTTTGATTTCCACGAAATGACAACCTTAACCTCACTAACAACCACCTATGCTATCCAACCAAGTATGCTTATATATAGGGCATATGTAGGGGACAAGCCCTAGCCACCGTCCCACCACATACGGGGCTGTTTAACATATTGTTGTTAATGATAATTAAGCTTTTCACTCCACACGATTGATTCCATGGCATATGAATAGTGAGTTTGAGAGGCACCATTATGGACAGATGGACACCCTAGGGAATTCAGCATCCATCCATAATGGTCCTAAATATGACTCGTGACGTGTTATGAGAGGGAAATATTCAAGATGACACAAAGTCAGCTAGAACAACCCAAATCATTCTAGTCACTTGTCATAACCATGGATGAATCAAGAAGAACACTGAAGGACTAGTAGGGGTTGACACATAGGTCAACACGCGTTGGCCAATCAGTCTGTCTTACATGACTCTTACAAAGAAGAACACTGATGACCAGTAGGGGTTGACACCTAGGTCAACACGCGGCGGCCAACAGTCTGTCTTACAATGTCAGATAGTTTAAGCATACAAGTCTAAACCATTCACATAGTTTCACTGACTGACAATTAGGGTTTGACACTTAGGTCAACACGCGTCGGTCAATAAGTCTATAGTCTGGGCATTCGCAATGTGTCAAGCATTCAAGTGTATAATGCATCCATGTTATCAAGCATCCCAGTGTTTCAAGCATCCAAGTGTATCAAGTATTCACGTGTTTCAAGTATACAAAGCATTCAAGAATTTCAAGTATCTCATGCATATATATTTTACAAGAATATAAGTTTTCAAGTTCAGTTTAAGTAAATAACTGTAAGTGTAAAATAATTTAACACCTTACTAAGAGTGTAGAACATTAACTCTCTGAAATAATTATATATAGTATTAGTGTTTGATATATGTATTTTCAAAGCCTTAACATTAAGTATGTAGTTTAAACATAGAGGTTATCTTTTAGGCATCAAATGTATAGTTTAAGCACATAGCTTATAACATAAGTATTTAGATCAAGTTTTAAGTATCAAGTTTAAATCATAAGCGTCAAGCATAAGGTTTAGACTTCAGGTCTATAGCATAAGCCTCAAGCATATAGTTTAATCTTCTAATTTATGACATAAGCATCACGCATTTAATTCCAGTTTTCCAGTTTGTGCACAAAGTATAAGTATAATGTAAATAAGTATAGAGTAAATAGCATTAGCTATTTACACAACAACCTTAGTCTTTAATTCCCAAATAAACGTTACAAGTTCAAGTATTAGTAAAAGCATCATCAATAGTGTAAAAGCATTTAATAAACATTTCAATAATTGTTTAAAATGAATAACATGCTTCTCAGTCCGAGTTAAAAGAACTAGGTTTGAAAAGGGACAAATGAACTCACCTGGTGTTTGAAGTGGTTGACTAAGTTAAACAAGAATGCACGAGCTCTTTTTTGCGTTTGTAGTAGTATTCACGTTCCTGTATTGATTTCATGTTATTTGTAGTTTATAAGTATAAGTTTTAACGATTTATGTCTGTGTAGGTGTTAGTGTTAGCCCTAAAGTTGACTAACACTATGAGTCTCGGTCTTTATTCGGCCCCATTTCTTTGTTAAAGATTTTAGTGAATATTAGTCCCATTAGGTTAGTGTTAACTTTCTTGATCGTTCACATTAACCTCATCATTATGGCATAAAACTTTGTATCCCTTAACATTTAATGTTTATGGGTTATGTTGAACCCGTCATTCCCATTACCTTTGTATCAATTAGAAGTTACCTAAACACTTATGTATGTTAACCTCAACAAGTTATTTAGTTATTCTAGCTTCCATTTATTGTATATGAGTCAAATAGGGATGTTGGGCCAAGGTTTTAATGATGGGTTCGTTAATTGGGCTAACCACACGATATTGGGCCAACTATTTGACCGAAGTTGGATTGTGCCGCATGGAATAAAAGTGGGCCGGTTAGTATGTGTGTGGGCCAAAGGCTAAATTGGATCAACAAATTGGGCCAAATAATCAACGTGGGCCGATAGGCCGGTTATTTCACTTGAGCTCATTGAGATTTCGGGCTGAATAGCCAAATTGGGCCGAAAGATATGTTGGGCCGCATGAGTTATGTGGATAACTAAAACTCTCATTAGGGCCGAGATAATGGTTTGAGATCAGATAGGTTCGTGGGCTAAGTTAACCAACTAGGCTAGGACTATGAGCGCTCGTTAAAACAATTGGATCAACAAACTTGAAATCAAGCACCGATCGACCAGCGAACCTAATGACCCAAAGGCTCGGCTAACTGATATTCCAGGGTTCGGTTAGAACCTTGACTCACAAGGTTCGGCCAATGCGTGACAACAGGCTCGCCTCATGCTATAAGGGTTCATCAACTGGTGGTTGAGTGTTGATGATAGGTTCGTCTAGAGTTGCATCATATGTTCATGTTCCATGGTTCCATACATGGTTCGCTGCTAGTTCGTTGCATGGGAGGGCTCGGCTAACCAATAGGGTTCGCTAAGTTCATTTGGTTCGTCTCCATGTGCAAAGGTTCGTCAGCATGCATAGTTGGAACTGTAGGGTTCGTCCAGTATACCATCACCATGGGTTCGGCTGAGAAAGAACAAGGGTTCGTCAAATCTCAAATAGGTTCGCCGAAGGGTAAACTAACCTAGGTTCGTTGTGGGAAGGTTTGGTCCATGCATGGTTACAGGTTCGTGTCTTGCATAAAGGGTTCGTGGAGGTTCGCTCAAAAGATTGGTTCGGCCATGTGTAAGCAGGTCGAAGGTTCGACTATGGCGACTGTGTCACGAACCCTGGTTCGTGACCACCATTGTCATCAACCTCGCAACAGCCGGTTATTCCCTTGGTGTTGTGGTGCACTAGAACAAGTCTCGAAAGTGTAGGGTTGGAACACAAGGTTATAACCGGTTTAAGGTTGAGTCGAGACACCCACACACACAAAACCCTACTTTTCAAAACATTCCAAGCTTCATACCTCGAAATCAACCGGGTGAATTTCCATATCTGTTGTACTTCCTTGAAGAGGGCATCGAGATCTTCGAGTGGACACCGAGAACACCCAAATCTGTTGAGAAACGAGTGAGTTATGATCGTTTGAAGGGTGATTCTCCTTAGAGAGAGAAAGTGACGGTTGAGAGCTTTAGAGAGAGAGATGTGTGAAAATGAAAGAAATGGGTTCTTTCGGGGTTTATATACCCCGGGGGTGTTCGGGTTCATTTCGGTTGCTCGGTTCGCGTTTTCGTTGCGTTTCCGGATCGTAATACGCAAAATATCATAATTTAAATAAATGGTTTTAATCTAAATTATTTTAAGGGTTGTAATTCCTAATAAATATTAAATATTAAATTTTTTTGAATTATTTGTCGTAATTCGTTATTTTATGCTTTTTTTAATTGTTTCGCGTATTTTATGCTTTACGCTGCTTAATTAAAATAGTTACATTTTAATTTATTTCTGATGAGTTTCAAAATTGTAAAACAGGAAATATGATATTTCCTTAAATTTATTATCGTTCGTCTCATTTTCGTTTTCGTTTTCGTTACCGTTTCGTCAGAAAACGTCACTTACGCGCGTTTTCGTACAGAGCGCTAACTGTACGAACACGATCGTACGTTTCACTTTCTGATTTTGTTTTCTACTTTTTCAGTCGTCATTTCATCTCATCAAAATTTCAGATCCATTCGTACAGATCGTCACCTGTACGAATAATTCTTCGGTTTAACATTCTGTAACAACAACTATTATAGTTTTGTTCTGTTTATCCTCACATATGTTTAAACCTAATAGTTTCAAATCAAGCATGTATGTATCTGTTCATTGTTTCCTAATGTGTTTCCGACGGTTCAAACCATAAGGTTTAAATCAGGATTTCAGAAACATCGTGTAATAGTTTATGTTAAGCATCGGATGTTAATGGCTTCTAAGCATTTCTCCTAGTGTATACCTGAGTTACTGTACCAGTTACTGTACAGAGTACTGTTCCGGTATCGATTCCGGCACAGATTTTACAGTACAGACGACTTTGTAGTGTATTGTGACGCTTCCCATCATGGACTCGTTTGTGTATTAATACAGTGAGACAAAGTTATCGCGTACGTATCAAGCCAGTCGAAGATTCATGAGAAGAACTACACAAATCATGGTCTAGAATTGGAAGCAGTAGTTTTTGTGTTAAATATTTGGAGAGATTACTTGTATGGCACTAAGTGTACCACCATCTTCACTTATCACAAAAGTGTACATCACATCTTTGATCAGAAGGAACTTAACATGCGACAGCATCGCTGGGTTGAACTTCTGAATGACTATGATTGTGTGATCAAGTACCATCCGGGTAAGGCAAATGTTGTGGTAGATGCCTCAAGCTGGAAGGAACGAATCAAACCCCTACGTGTAAGAGCAATGGGAATGACTGTGCAGACATGTCTACAGGACAAGATTGTACAAGCTCAAAAAGAATCACTGGAATGAGATAATCTGAAGAAAGAACTTGATTATGGAAAAGAAAGACAGTTTTAGACGAAACTAGATGGAGTTATCTACTACCTGGAACGTGGGTGGATTCTTGTGGTAGACGAACTGAGGAAGATTATTCTTGAAGAATCGCACAAGACCAGGTACTCGGTACATATGGACACCGGTAATATGTACCAAGATTTACAAGGATTTTATTGGTGGCCGTGAATGAAGAAAGATATAGCCGAGTATGTCGGTCGATGTCTGACGTATGCGAAGGTTAAGGCGGAACACCAGAAACCGTCAGGTATGCTGGAACAACCTTAGATTCCATTGTGGAAGTGGGAAAATATAGCTATGGATTTTATTACCAAGTTACCCTGCACTTTTAGTGGTAGTGATACAATTTGGGTTATCATCGATCGGTTAACCAAAACTGCTCACTCTTGCCAATGCGTGAAACTTTAACAGTGGATAAACTGGTGATATTATACATCAATGAGATAGTGTTGCGTCACGGTGTATCGTTGTCTATCATATCAGATCGGGATAGCATTTCACATCAAGGTTTTGGCAATCCTTGCAGAAATCTCCAGGGACACACTTGAACATGAGTACAGCTTCCCATCCACAAACGAACGGTCAAGATGAACGTACTATACAAATCCTAGAGGAAATGTTGCGAACATGTGGTTTGGATTTCGGTCGGAATTGGGACTCCGATTTGCCACTGATTGAATTCTCTTATAACAACAGTTACAACAACAGCATCGAGTGTGCACCAATGGAGGCTCTTTATGGTCGAAAATGTTGGTCACTTATCTGTTGGAACAAAGTAGGAGACAACATAATAACTGAGCAAGAGCTTATTCAGGAAACCACGGATAAGATCGCCTAGATACAACAAAAGTTACAGGCAGTCCGAAGCTGACAAAAGAGCTACGCCGATAAACGGCGTAAGCCATTAGAATTCCAAGTGGGAGACCGTGTCATGTTGAAGGTTTCCCCATGAAAGGGCGTAGTTCGTTTCGGAAAGAAAGGCAAATTAGCACCGCGATACGTCGGACCGTTCGAGATCATTCAACGAATCCAACCTGTTGTGTTTAGGCTGAGATTACCTTATAAACTCAGCAGTGTACATGACGTATTTCACGTCTCAAACCTTAAGAAATGCCTTGCGGATGAATCACTTGTCATACCGATTGAGGAAATTCAAGTGGACGAATAATTACATTTTATAGAGGAACCTTTCGAGATTATTGATCCCGAAGTTAAACAACTAAAGCAAAGCCGTATTCCGATCGTCAAGGTTCGATGGAATTCAAAGCGCGGGCCCCGGTTTACTTGGGAATGCGAGGATCTCATGAAATCCAAGTATCCCCATTTATTTGCAGAGGAAGCCGTACCTGATAACGATCCTTAATTTTCAGCACGAAATTTCTGTAATAGGGGAGACTATAACATCAGTGCAGGAAACGTAACCGAAACAGTGACTTGTAGAGTAACTCAGGTACAAACATTATGCATTACATGTTTGTCACCTCGCATAAATTCAATATAGGGAACTATTACACATCTGTTTCAGAAACATATTTCAAAATCCATGGTTTAACAGTCATAATTATATCTTACAACACAATACTGTTATGTGAATGTTAGTTAGGATTTTATTTTGTATAGTCGTATGTGAGATTGCACAGAAGAAAACAATAACGGACGTCGTGACGTGAATATTAAACTGACGGAATAATTGTGTGCGTGAAGATTCGCACAAATATATCTGAAAGTTTAACGTTCTGAATGATATATGATAATTAGAACATCACATCGAAAAGTATAGCTGTCGTCGTGTTCGTACGGGTGACGATCTGAATTAATATGCGCGATAAATGTATGATTCGATTAAACATATAAATTTAACGTTTTCGGAAATTTAAAAATAAACGAAAGATATCTAGTTAATTTATTAGGAATTACCACCTAAAGTAATTTAGAAAACTTTATTTTAAAAGATCGTAATGTTTCGTTACGAGAAACCGAGAATTGACGTTTTTACGCGAAACTGAGAAGAACCGAATGAGCCCGAACACACCTGAGTGTTGGAAGCATTTAATATGGAAATAAATGCCCTCTCATCTCCTCCCACTCACTTTCTCTTGCTACTCCCGTCTCTCTTTCTACTCTCTCTCTAAAATTTCAAAACCCTAAAACCTTTAATCCTTCACCAAATCTTGTGATTTTGGTGTCAAAAAAACAACAACAACGAGTAGATCGAGAAAGTACAAAGATTTTGAGCTTGGAACCATCGAAATCGTGGTAAAATCGAGCTGAAACCCACTATTTTTAGGGTTTTCTCCCTCTTCTGGAGCACCTGTGTTCCAACTGACTTAAAACCTACCAACCCCATAGAAATCTCACAAAAATGTGCTAGGAACTTGAGAGACTCCACGAATGATCCACAAACTCGAAATTGAGGTCATGAAAGTGCTCGGTCTCAAACCTGGTGAATGAACGACATGAGTTATAGCTCAGGCGAATAGCCATGAGCTGATGAAGCCATATCCGCATGCAAAAGGGGGGTGACCGAATGAGACCTATGAACGACTGGAACCACCTGACTGACTTCAGATGCGAATGAGATCCCATCCTATTGAGTCAGAATGAACGAATGAGCTGACATGCAAATGGAGCTTTCATTCGTATATACACATTCGGGTGAGAAAGGTGACCGAAGGGAATTTCGATCGAAGGAAGCCATTCGTGAAGCCTCCCTTTGTGAGATCCCATTCGTATGACACATAGGGTGAATGACCTCCATTCGTGCCACGGTTTTCCTTCGCCCAAATCTTGTATTCCCATGCATGCGAATGATACTTATTCGTATTAAGGTTTCACTTTCCATGAAGTTGTAATATAATAAGCTTAGCTATGTAATCAATTTATAATGAGAAAAGAGCTTGTTAGAAAGCCATGGGTACAAAAAAATAAAGCACCAGACGAGGGCATGACAATTCAAAGAATTAATCAAGTACGGGTATTATAATATTATGTTACTAACGCTCAACGTTTAACAAGTTCCTTACGGGATTAGTCACCCAAGGTTATTCTAAATGGATGACCTTAGGGGATAATTAATTCGAATAGGAATTTAGATCCACGGTGTTAACAAGACACCTATAGGGCCATGAAGAATAATTTTGCTAAGTTAGTTCAAGTTCTAACATCTTTAACTTGTGTTTTACATAAATAACCAGTTTTATTAACATATAGTGAACTACAATATATTTATAGTTTTATAAAATTTATCATAAATTGTCTTACTAAATTATTATAGGGTAACTTAAAAAACTTTTATCAAAATAAATGTAACTTGTGAACTTTAATTAAGATTTTAGTAAATGATGTTGCATAATCCTAGAATTTTGTAGATTTTTGTGTACATGTATTTCGATTACTAGAGTAGTTCGGGTACTCGAACAGTTTTCGTGTATAGCTGGTTCGAGTACCCCTACATTAGTATAAGTAGATGTATTTTGTACAAGTCTAGGGTAGGATTCTCGAGGAATGCTCTCTAGACATATTGAGGCATTACTTCGTGTACTTCACTGAATATATCAAAGTTTTGAACTTTATTCTTGTTCTTGTGTTTCTATTTCGTATTCCGCACGTTATAGATACATCTGATGCAGAATGGAGACATAATGCTCTACTCTTGATATGTTTTGGGACTTACAAGTGGTATCAGAGCCTTAGTGCTCTTTTCTACATCAAGGTACAAACTTTTCAGTGCAAGTCTATTACTTTCCTATTCTATTACATCTCCTCTAGCTGCTATACAAATTTGGTGCTCTAAATCTTGATAAATATTTCTTTGGAAACTTTTCAAGTATTTTTCGAGTTCAAAATTTCGAAAACAGCCTGCTCGGGTACAGTGGATTTCGTATACAGTTAGAGTTCGGGTTCCTTGGATTTCGTATACAGTTAAAGTTCGGATACATTGAATTTCGTATACAAGATCTGGTTCGGGTACTTCTGATCTTTGAATAGACAAGACTTTTGAGTACGACCAGTGTTCAAGTACTGTTATTTTTCATGTATACTGAAGATTCGACGAGTATGGTTTTATCTTTGGGTAGTAGTGTTATTTCGAGTAGTGCTTGGTGCTCCGCATAGTTGGGAGTTCGTGAATTGTACTTAGAAAATTTTCAGATCAATCACAGCCTCAAAGAATCTGACTAATTTGTCCAAGTTGCTTTACTTGGACAATGAGATTGGCACTGGAACAAAGCCACCTAGGCTCGTGTCGGGAGACAACTTTCAGGATTAGATGTTCAGATTTCAATCATTCATCAAGTACACTGATCCGAAACATTAGAGGTCAATTGAAGAAGGGCCTTATGTGCCCATGTACCAAAGTGAGCTCAATGGATTAAATCCCAAGGATCCTGAACTGTATACGGAAGTTGACATTCTTATGATAGAGAAGATGATAAAGCATATGCATCAATCACCATGGATTTATCCACTGATGTTTCCCACAGTTTCAAGGAACATAAAACAGCTAAGCAATTGTGGGATTCTTTGGTTAAAAGGTTTGAAGGCAATGAAGATATGCGTGAGTGTCGCAAGGACATGCTAAGGCAGAGGTTCAATATGTTCAATCATATCAAGGGTGAATCCTTGGAAGTTCAACTGAACTGTTTCACTCACCTAATGACTGAGATGACTAGCGCTGGGATTCAGATGATCAAAGGAGAAGTCAACAAAAAGCTCTAGAACTCATTACCTTACAATTGGAATTCCAACTGCACCACGATCAAGAGAAACAAAAATATGTACAATACCTCCCTAAGCGAGCTGATCTCAATTATCAATTCCTATGACATGGATGACAAGCAAAGAGCTCTCAATCATGGAAGTTCTATGGGCATTGCACAAGCATCAGTGAATGCTGCTCTTCTATCAGCCATTAACTTCCAAGCATCAGGGTTTTAGCACTATCAAGCTTCATCATCGCAGTCTATTCTATTTGAGACTGCATTCTTCTCATCTGGGCAAGCATGTTCAGTGCCCAAGATCAGTCCTGAGAGCTAAATGAATCTGCTTCTGTTCAAGGGGTTTATGAACAGTTATAACGCATTCATTGCTGGAGAGTTGGCACCTATCAATCTTACTCAGGATAATCTAGAGCAGATTAATCAGCAGATGTTGAGGAGATGGACATTTCATGGCAAATGGCAATGGCAGTCTTCCGCGCAAAGAAGTTCATCAAGAAATATGGAAGGAACAACTTTGGATGCAACCCAGTAAATAAACTGGGCTGTGATAAGTCAAAGCTGAGATGCTACAATTGTGATCAACCGGGTCATTTTTCCAGAGAATGCAAACAGCCAAAGATGGTTAAGGAAGGTAAGAAGAAGCCGAAAGAGAAGGCTGTTGTTGTTGCTTGAGGAAGTGCTAGCACGTCTAAAACACTGGTGACTCAAGAAACTGACTCCTATGATTGGAGTGATCAAGTGCAGGAACTGGAGTTAACCCTGAGTCACGCTTTCATGGTAGAGGTGGATGAGAAGTACAATGAGGTAACCCAAAATCTTGTTCCACTTCTTGCATTGAGAAAGTCTTTAGATATCATTCTCATAATGAGGACTTGATCAAAGAGGTCACCAAAATTAAGTACTTTAACTCTGAATTTTTAAAAAATGAAGCACTTTTCAAAAAGAAACTTGACGCTGAAAGGCGTGATATTTTACAATTAAAGGAATTATTTAGTGATAAAGAGTCCAACTATCGTGACGCAAGGTGTCGGATAGATGAAGTCACTTCAGAGTTGGAGCATCTTAAGTCTCAATTGTCTAAATCTAAAATTCAAGTTGATAAGTATGAGTATGCTAGTAATGTGGTGGCTAATATGATTGATGTCCAATATAGGAGAAAGACAAAAATCGGGATTGGTTTTACTGAGGTGAAACCTCCATTTAACCAAAACTATTCCATCATGCCCAATATCAAGACATCTGTTGATGATCTGTTGTTGAAATCCGACCGAAGGTTCAATTTCACCACTAGTTCTAGCAAACCAGTTCTGTTGACAGCATATCATGTTGAGACCGGCCCCAATATTTCTGATGTGCAGACAGATAAAATGAAACAAGTGTGAGGGGAAAGATTGAAGAAAGAAGAGCTAGGAGGAGCACAGATTGTTCAACATCTTTTAGAACATCACCGATTATTCCAAAACCAGATTTTGTTGGAAAATTTGATGAACTTAAAATTAAACCCAATGAATTGTATAAAAACTTTAAGTCAACTTTTGTTAAGAATGATTTTATTTTGGAATCAATTTATTCTTGTTTACATCATGAGTACAAAGGTCATTCCACAATCATCAAAGAGGTAGGTTCATAGTTGAATACTAAATGTGAACCTTTTGTTCCAACTGGGTCATTGGAACAAGCCTCTACAAGTTCTTCTGTTCATTGTGATTGTGATGTAAAACCCGTTGACCCTAAGGAATTTCATGATAAGGTATGTTGTTTTGCATGTGGTTGACCAGGCCACATTGCTAGAAATTGTCTGCACAGACCTACTGAATTCTTTTATGGTAAGAATCAGAAGGTCACACCCAAGGCCAAACCCATTTTCAGATAAATGAGGACTGACCAATCCTGAAAGCCTATGGTGACACCTTAGAAGGCATCTCATAAGCTTTCCACTGCTAAGAAGACCATGCCATTTAAGCGAAATGAATCTGGTTTTCAAAAACAAAATTCAAAGTTTTCGAAAGTTAAAAGCAGGTCACAGTGGAAAAATGACCCACCAATGAAAAACCCATTAAAACCAGTTGACCATGGCAGTGGTGCAAGGCCAAAAATTTTTAAGGCCAAATCAGTCAAACCTAAAGAGGTTCGCAAGAAAGAACCTGTTGTTTCACCTGTGCCTGAAACTGTTATGGTTTTAGTACCCATCTCTCATTGATTGTGTGTATAATGCAGGGACGGCCAAATAAGCTCAAAAACGTTTGGTATGTAGATAGTGGCTGCTCTTGGCATATGACTGGGGATTTCTCTCAGTTACATGAAGTTACATCTTTCAATGGAGGATATGTCTCATTTGCTGGAGACAAGGGAGGAAAGATAAGCATGAAAGGGACAGTTACAAATGGAACTCTCAATTTTGAAGATGTGTATTATGTTGAAGAGCTCAATCATAGTTTATTGTGTGTTTCTCATATTTGTGATAAAAGCTTCTCTACACATTTCACAAACAAGGAGTGTCATATTTTAAAGTCTGGTTTTGTTGTACTTGAGAAGTGGATATTGATGAGGACTCCAAGAATCCATAATGTCTACATTATCAATATGAACTTAGATTCATTCACAGAGAACACCTGCTTGTTCTCAAAGGCGTCGGAGCATGATTTTCTACTTTGGCATCGTCGACTGGGTCATGTCAATCTGAAGAATCTCAACCGACTTTCTAAGGGAGATCACGTCATCGGCTTACCTTCTAAGGACTTCTCCACAATTGAGAAGTGCATCGCGTGTGCCAAGGGGAAGCAGCATAAGATACCCCACGAGCCTAAGCTGTTCAATTCTATATCATCGATTCTGTAACTTCTTCACATGGATCTTTTCAGACTAGTTAATGTTATGAGTATTGGGAAGAAATCATAGTCTGGTGGTGACAAATGATTATTCTAGATTTACTTGGGTGTTCTTTCTGGACAAGAAAGATGAGACACCAGAGATTCTGAAGAATTTTATCAGTTTGATTGAAAATCAGAAGAACTTGAAGGTTAAGGTGATCAGAACCGACAATGGCACGGAATTTAGAAATCAGACTCTCATTGAGTTCTGCGATGAGAAGGGGATGGCTCGGTAGTACAGTGCAGCACGCACACCTCAGCAAAGTGAAGTTGCTGAAAGGAGAAAGAGAAGACTCATTGAAGCCACACGAACCATGCTGCCAGAATCCAAACTGCTGATATTCTTCTGGCCGAGGCTGTTAACACAGCTTGTTATGTTCAGAATCGTGCACTGCTGAACAAACGCCATTAGAAGACACCTTACGAGATCTTCTTCAACCAGAAGCCTAAAGTTGGTCATTTCAAGTCATTCGGGTGTCCGTGTACTCTCCTCCATACTAAGCCAAATCACAAGTTTGATGACAAGGCTGATGAGTGTTACTTTGTGGGCTATTCCAAAAAGGCCGCCTACAGGGTGTAAAACAAGATGACTAGGATGATTGTGGAATCATATTATATCGATTGGCAAGAGATGAACTCTATAGACGTCGGTTCTAGTCCATACTGGTTGTTTGAGTACGATTATACTTTTAAGCCCTTCAACACTACATCAGAGAGTACAGAACCATCTGAACAAACCAACAACTTCTACAAGGGTGATGACGTAGACTATCGGGTTGACTACGTTCCATGTGATCCCAAGCTTCTGACAGTTGACCCTCCAAGCATGCATGATCGAGTCCCTCCAGTTCAACCAACCCTGATTAACAAAGTCCCCCCATCAAATCCAGACACTTCTCAGTTTGTTCAGCCATTTCCAGAGACCGATCAAGCTTCATCTTCCTCCCACCAAACTTTTGATAATCCACTGTTCTCAGACTACATTCCTGAAGAACATTGTGTGGATCATGGAGTCGAAGCCAGTGAAACAGCTCCAATTGACAACATTTCTTCCTCCAGTGAAGATCAGATAAATCACATTAGTAATTTGCTTGACAATATGGCAGTGGAGGAAGTACCGACCCAAAGCATCAACAAGAATCATCCCATGGAAAACATTATTGGACCTCTTTCGAAAGGAGTTCTCACACGAAGCCGGTCAATTCCAGCTCAGAACACCTTTCTTGAAAGCAATCTCACACGAAGTCAATCAGGTCCAATTATATCTTGTATGTATTCCTGTTTTATTTCATAGGCGGAGCCCAAGAACGTCAAGATGGCCCTTAAGGAGTCTAGCTGGTTTGAGGCGATGTAGGAAGACTTGATGCAGTTTCAGAAGCTCAAAGTGTGGAATCTGGTTCCATTGCCCTAGGGGAAGTTGCCAGTTGGAACCAGATGGGTTTTCAGAAACAAAAGGGATGATTCAGGGTTGATTATCAGGAACAAGGCACGTTTGGTGGTACATGGTTTCTACCAACAAGAGGGGATCGATATGAAGAAGTTTTTGCAGCAGTTAAGAGACTTGAGGCTATAAGGATCTTCTTGGCCTTTGCTTCCTACATGAACTTCACAGTGCATCAGATGGATGTGAAGACTGCCTTCTTTTATGGAAAGGTCAAAGAAGAAATTTACGTTTGCCAACCCCCAAGTTTTGAGGATTCGCAACATCCTAACCATGTCTACAAGTTAGACAAAGCCCTCTATGGTCTTCATCATGCACCTCGAACATGGTATGATACTCTCACAGATCATCTCCTTGCTCATGGATATACCCGTGGAGCCATTGATCAGAAACTTTTCGTTCGTAAAGATAAGGACGATCTGATTCTAGTACAAATCTACGTGGATGATATTATTTTTGGTTCCACAAGTTCGGTGCTATGCAAGGAATTTGAAGCAGTGATGAAGAAAAAGTTTGAGATGAGCGCGATGGGAGTAATGACCTTCTTTTTGGGTCTTCAGGTAAAACAAGATCTGAAAGGCGTGCTAATTCATCAAGGAAAATATGTTAATGACATTCTGACTAAGTTCAAGATGAATCCAAGCCTACATCGACTCCTATGGAGGCCCGTCCAGTCTTAACTTCAGATTATGATAGTGAAGATGTTGATCAACACCTCTACCGCTCGATGATTGGCTCATTGATGTACTTAACCGCTAGCCGACCCGATATTATGTTCCATGTGTGTCAATGTGCCAGATATCAAGCAAATCCTAAGGCTTATCACCTGATTGTTTTCAAGAGGATCTTTCGTTACATTGTCAAGAAACCTCGTCTCGGTTTGTGTTACCATAAGAACTCTGAGTTTCATTTACATGCTTACCCTGACAGTGATTTTGGTGGTGGTAACTTAGACAGGAAATCCACCACGGGAGGATGCCAATACTTAGGAGACCACGTTGTCTCCTGGCAAAGCAAGAAACAGACAACCCTGTCCACATCCACTACGGAAGCGTAGTATGTTGCTACTTCCAGTTTTTGTTCTTAGGTTATATGGATGCAACATCTCCTCGATTCTGGTTTGAATTTTCTTAACTCTCCTATCTATTGTGACAATGAATCCGCCCTTTAGATCGTCAAGAATCTGATACAACACTCCAAAACTAAACACATTGACATCCGGATTCACTTTATCCGTGACTGTTTCGAATGCAAACTGATTCATCTTGAATAAGTCCATATAGATGATAATCTTGCGGATCTTTTCAAAAAACCGTTCGATACAGCTCGATTTCACCATCTCCTTGCATCTCTCAAACTAATAAGTTTTGACTAAACCATTTCTGTAAATACTGTATAATTTATGTTTTGATTTTACTTTAATTATTATTTATCACAAATTTAGGGGGAGAAAATTTACAAAAACTACAAAAAGATTTTCGGTTTTTGAGTCAAAATTTACAAAACTACAAAAAGATTTTCGGTTCTTGAGTCAGTTTAGGTTGATCTATGGTTTAGGGGGAGTAAATTTTAAGAAAACAACAAAAAGATTTTACTTTTTCATAATTTAAGAAAATACAAAAAGAGTTTGATTTGGGTGGTTAAAGTAAAGTGGTTCTTAAGGAAAGTGAAATAACTTCTTAAACTCAGAAGTTTAACTATCTAAAAGTAATTTCTAAAGAATAACAGCTTTGGATAACTATAATTCACTAACAAGTTAAAACAAGTGTTTCCAAAATGAAAGAAATGGACGTGCTCGCTCAAAAATATAAATAAGAGAGAAGTAAGAAAAATCAGATAACCGGATAAATGTAACAACTATTTGACTTTTTGCATAAACTTACGAGTCAAAACGAGATTGGGTTTCGATAAACTTGAAATTGTTTTGAAAAAATCGGGTATTTTCCATGTTTTGTGCAAAGAAAAAGCGGAAAATACTTACTGAAGCATCCTCTGCTATACGTAAGCAAAGACATAGATGTGTGACTTTAAGGCCAATGTGGTTGCATATCAGTAAAGTAAGAGATGCCAATGAGCACAAAGATGATAGAACCCCTTCTTGTTCTTGATTCTAATCTAATCGATCTGTTCTTTTCTTTTCTCATCCCAAATTGTGTCAAAACTTTTTAGTTCGTTGAAACGCTGTTAAAGTTTAAAGTAAAAGTTTCTACAAAATTGATAGGTTGCATGATCATCTGGTTCTATAGTCTGACTATTCGTAAACTTCCCAAAAGCAATTTTTAGAAAAACCATTAGAAAAACCTATTTGATCATAAGTCTTATTTTTGAATTTTGAATTAACGGGTGGAAATTATTGGTGGGATATAATTATTTTAAGGTTGGGTTTCGTAAGAAATTATTTTAAGGTGGTTAAATTTTTTGCACAGATTTGATCCCACGAAATTGATCCAACTTAACTTTGAACTCATCCAAAGTTTTTAATGTTATTTTATTTTATTTTATTTCATTTCATTTTATTTTATTTTAACTTAGAAAATCTTTGAAAAATAAAAAAAATAATCTTACTCAAAATCGTACTCAAACGCATACTCGAAATCATATTCGAAATCACACTCGAAGTCATACTCGATGTTGTACTTGAAAATTCGAGTACACGTTTTGACTCTATAAATACTCAGAACGTTTTAAATTTCGAGTACCATTCCATTTTGCATACGATTCGAGTTCAGTGAGGGCGATCTCGATTTCCAGACTTCGATTTCAAAAACCACTCCAACTAGATTGTAGATCACCCTTAAGCGTACGTAGGTATAGATTTTCATCAACTTTTGACAGTGAATTCAAAAGTTATGGCACAAAAACCGATTTCGAATACTTACTTCCGTAAATAGATAATTTTTTGGTCAATTCACCTCAAAAAACTCAAAATTGGAAGGTGATTTTTCAGTATGATGGTCGCCTCTTGATTCCGAGCATTTCGAGCATAAATAAGAGCTATAAGGAATAAAATTGAAGGAGATATGAAGATTTTTGTGTACTCGAAATTTTGAATTTCATATACTGCGAAATTTTTTGTGTACTCGATTACAGGCCTACTTCGAATACAACTTAAATTTCGTATACAACTTGGTTTTCGAATAAGATCTATTTTCGATTGCAACCAAAATTTCGAGAACACTTCTATCTTCGTGTGCCCCTGTCAGGCGTAGAACATTTTGTGAAATCCGTGATTTTGTCTAACTTCCTTGACCGAGAATTGACCTTTGAGTTTTGACCTTTAACTTTTGATGTTGATTTTGACTAACTTGACCTGTTTTGTTTCTCAGATGGCTGACTTGCGGTTTGTATTTGATCACAACATGTCAGCATACGTCAGGGACCTACCAGAGAAGCATCCAATGTTCAAGAGTCTGGTTGACGGACTGATTTTGTCAATAGTAAATATGCTATATAGGAGCATCCTAACATCATTACTGATTTCATTCAAGGCTTCTAGAGTACGGTTTCTGAACACACTGACGCGAATGGAACTGTCAGCATCATCGGGAAGATTCAAGGCCAACCCATCATCATTACAGAGCAGATTCTAAGGGAGAGCCTGCAATTTGGAGATAAAGCCACCAATCCTGTGGAGTTGGATCAGGATCTGGTTAACATGACTGTTTATCAGATGGTTCATAAAGGTGCATATCCTTCCACCGAGAAAAAGCTATTGCGCCCATACCGAAGATATTTGGCCCATGTTGTCAGTCAGTGCTTCTCAGGGAGAAAAGGGGGTTATGATGTTCTCAATCAGACTCTCAGCTCTTGTCTTGTTGCCGTGGCCTTAGGACTTGACTTCAACTTCTCCAAGATGATCTTCCTAGATATGCACGCCAACATTAAAGGGAAAAAGGAAGGAGAGATTTTTGGCGTTTCCTCGCTTTCTGCAGATTGTCATCAACAAGAGACATCCCAATCTTGTTCCCAATCTTGGAACTATGGGGAATCAAGAGGATAAGAGATGACATTTTTGGATACATGAATATGGACAAAAGAGGCAATAAGCAGTACATAGGGGAACGCCCTCTGATTAAGTTTGGAAGATTTGTGGGTGATGATGCAGCTGAAGATGACCTAGGAACTCCAGTTGCCATTGTCACTGAGGAACATGATATTCATCCTACCAGTAGAAGCACACAGGACGATGTAGCTGCCAAGGAATTCACTTCTAAGTCGTCTTCTTCATCCAGTGAGGATTTTGTTGCAGAGAAACCTCTTCTCTCCATGGCAGAAAGGGAAGATGTTCAGGATGACTATTAGGCACCGACTCCTGAATCTTCGCCTAAGAAGAAGAGACTCAAGATGATGTCTAGGCGGAAAAAGGATCCCAGGTTGCAGAAGAAGGCTGCAGGATCATCATCTTCTACTTACACTCAACCACCACCACCTCCACTTCCTATACAGCCAACACCACCTCAGACTCAGACTCCACCACCTCCACCTCCTGTTCACCCTAAGCCACCTACTCAGCCCATACCTTAGGCACAGTCCAAACCTTCACCGCCACCAAAACCCACATCATCTAGCCAAATCCCAATTCCACCGTATTCCACCACCACCAACACAAAAACCACCCAAGCCACAACATCATCGCCTCCACATATTGACATCTCACCTTCACAATCCCAACGTTCTGTCCATTTTTCAGAATCACCACCATCATCATCCAGCACCAGAAAAGACAAAGGAAAGTCTCCATTACGCGAGGAATCGCCATATGTGCCCGAGAAAGTGGAAGTAAATCTACATTGGCTATAAAACAAAGTATTTCAGCTGGAACAAGACTCTATCACCAAAAACAGTCTTATTGTCAACCTTCAAGATGGTCTGATCAGAGTATGCAATAAGCTCAGGAAGTACAACAGAGATATCAGAACACTAAAGAAAGAAAATATGGATATAAAGAAAGTCACTAGTGAGCTGACTAAGTCTGAGAATGTGATTGAGGTCGATGATAATGATGAGGACGAATTGGACAAGGAAAAGAAAGATGATGACAAAGACAACGCTGAAGAGAGGAAGGATGATGATGACAATGATGACGACGATGGTGATCAGGGTAAAGAAAAAGACTCATCAGACAAGAAAGACAATGAGCCCTCCAACGATGATCATCAAGGGGATGGCACTGGAAATACCTCCTCCTCGAGCAGACCCACGAGTGATTATGATGATAATTTCGGAGATCTTCCTAATGACATTCTTTTTGGAGAAAATTTTCAAGGTGCTGACTCTGAGAATACAGGTCTTGATGATTTATTCAAGGATCTCCCAGATGAATTTCGATTTGATGGACTTGGTGAAGAGCTTAGTGGAGCAGGACTAGGGGATTTAAGTCCCGATATCTCTATGGACTCAGTCTTTGATGCTGTATGCGATCAAGAAAGGAAGGAGAAAGCTGAGTCCTCCACAGGAGCATCTAAAAAGGAAGAACCATAAAATGTAGTTATTGGAGATGTGACCAAGGATCCCTACGTTGACTTCCTATATACTCACAACTATATTAACCAAGATGGACAGGAGATTCCCCCTTTAGGGACGGTCATCAACAGTTGGTTTGAAAAACAAAGGGATTGGACTCCGGCACCTCCGGAAGTTAAAGCCACTTGGATAGGAGAGATGAATGAAGAACACCCAGAGCACACTTTCATTTCCGACGATCGATCGTTGTTTGCTGTACGCAACGATAGGTCAAACGTCTGCTGCTGGTTATACCACAAGGAAAGAGATCTCTACCTGGTCAAGCGGATGAACGGAAATGTGGAATATTACAGGAAGCCAAGAGATTTTTGTACTATGCCCAAGTTTGACATCCGGAGCATTAACAATGCCATGTTCTTCAATCCTTCTAAGGACAATCAGGCCTACTTATTTAGCAAGTTTATAAAGGATCAGTGCGAGAAGGATTTTCTTGTGATGCGAACTGCCAAGGGAAAGCGCTTTGTTTCGAAATGAATCATAGATCAGGTATCGAAGAAGCCATGGGTATACTACAAATATCCTCCTCCTCACACTAAAGAGTCTATTCCGGTGTCTCCTAGAGTTCCTGATAACTCATTGGTAACCTTCTTATCATGGTACTTTGATGAGAAGAATTTTGAAGCCATCATTCTAAGGAATAAAGATGATCTCAAAGATGTCGACATGATTGTGGGCCTTATGGATCTTCTGAACTATGGTAAAGAAGACATGATGAGACTGCACAAATCTCCCATTAAGGTGTATGGAGGATGGGATGAAGAGGCCAAGCCTTTTACACGAACAATTGCTTATGCTATTGAGTCGAAGCTTTATGCTGGAGATGGACCACACTCAGTCACTCTTCCTATCGGTTGACTTCACCAGTCTAGGGGGAGTTTGTTGAGCCCAAGACAAAGATGAATACTGATAAAGCCAACTGAAGGAGACTTATTCCGGAATTTTGTTGATTTTCTAGTACATCTATTTTGAAATGAATCTCCTATAATAACCTTCCAGACCTAGAAATGATCTGATCTCAGTAGGTGTTGTGGGAACGTCCCAATTCTTGATTGCTTCAATCGTGGCAGGGTCCACATGAGTCCCAAAACTGTTAATCACGTGACCCAAGAACTGAACTTCTCTTAGCCAAAATTCACACTTGGAGAATTTGACATAGAGTTGTTCCTTCTTAAAGAGTTCCAAGATCATCTTGAGGTGTTGTTCATGTTCTTTCTAACTCTTGGAATAGATCAGGATATCATCATTAAAAAATGATAACGAATTGATCTAGATACAGCTTGCACACCCGGTTCATAAGGTCCATGAACACTGCCGGTGCGTTTGTTAGTCTGAATGGCATGACCATAAACTCGTAGTGACCATATCGGGTACGAAAAGTAGTCTTTGGTATGTCTTCCTCTTGAATTTGGAGCTGGTGATAACCTGAACACAGGTATATCTTTGAGAAATACTGAGCTCTAGGTAATTGATCAAACAAATCATCAATCCTTGGTAACGGGTACCGATTCTTGATAGTGAGCTTGTTGAGTTCTCTGTAATCAATGCACATTCTGAAAAATCCATCCTTTTTTTGACAAATAAAACCGTTGCTCCCCATGGTGTAAAACACGGTCTCATGAATCCTTTGTCCAGTAACTCTTGTAATTGATTGGACCGTTCCTGCAATTCTGATGGCGCAAGCCTATAAGGAGACTTAGACACATGAATCGCTCCCAGAATCAAATCGATTCGGAATTGCACCGATCGCTCCGGTGGCAATCACAGTAAATTATCCGGAAACATGTCCGCAAAGTCTTTCACAACCAGTACATCATGAATCTTGATTGTCTTCTTTTCTTTTTCTACTACGTGAGCAAGGAATGCGACACACTGTTTCCTTAGACACTTGCGTGCCTTTATACACGATATTGATTTGACACTGCGATTTGCTTGATCTCCATGAATTTCCAACATCTGATTGTACTCCACCGGAATACATAATAGCTTTTCGGGAAAAATGATTTCAACTTTGTTAAGAGATAACCAATCCTTTCCCAACAATGATTTCAAAACTTCCCAATTCCATTGGTTTTAAATCAATGGTAAATATGTGCTCATTAAGTGTCAATGGGCAGTTCCTGAGTATTGTGTTAACTGTGATCTGTGCTCCTGCATTGATTGACCCAGTTAGTGCATTGCCTGCACTAGGAAGTTGGTTGATGATGGTAGTGGCAATTGGTGCATCGAGGTGCCATTCCAGTATACGGTCTCTTGATTTGCAGGGTTGTGGTTGTGTGGCTTGTTGAGCAGGAGAGGTCACAACAATGTTCTTGACAACTTTTTGTTTCTTAGCCGGGTGTTTGTTCGGCTTCTTTGAACTCACCTTTAAAATCAAAAGAATAGAAAACGGGCATATGAACTCACCTTGTTATTGAAGTGGTTGACTAAGTAATCAAGAAATGCACGCACTCTTTGTTGTTGGGATGTTGTATTCAAAACATGTGTTGAATTCAATGTTGTTTGTAATTTATAAGTACAATTTATCGTTTCGTAGGTTAACCCTAAATTTGGTTAACTTTTACAAGTCGTTGTATCTTGAATTTTTCCTTGAACTTGTTTGATTGTATAACATGCTAACACATAACCAATTTAGGTTAATATTAGTATGTAATATGTTCTGTCTTATTTGATTATCGTTGTCGACTTTAACCTATTGTAAAAGTGTTAACTCATAATTTATCAACTTTGTAATAACTTGGCTAACTTATTTATATATAAGTAACCCTATGGTTACTTTGATCAAAATAAGACTTAGTTTTAAACCTTTCACATGTTTTAAAACCATGTTTATGATTTATGAGGTCCATCAATGTTCTTAACCAATGTTTAAGTAAAATTGAGTAAAGTATCATACCCAATTGCACCCACAACCAATTAAGTTCAAGCCATTTAAATCAACGATACTTGGACTCCATGGTTAGTTATTAGAAAAACTTGAAATAGTTTTGTGTTATGAATGATTTCTCATAAAACCATAAGAAAAGAATGAATTTTCGGTGGTATGGGGACCACCATGGTTCCTTCATCTGTATTTAAATTCTCGGCCATATATTCAAGAATTTAGTTCTCGAATTTATGTGTGACACTATAATTGAATTCCAAACCATAATATTAAGGAATGGAGTTTTCGAATTTCCCAATCCAATTCTCGAGTTTAAGATAAAATCCCAAAGGGGTTCTTGAATTTGGCCAAGAAATAGAGGCTCTCGAATTGTATTAAGTTTCTCGAATTTTTAAGATTAAAAATAAAATGGTTCACGACTTTATGGCCTCCCAACCACATGTTCTCAAATTGGAAATAAAATGGTTCTCGAGTTTGTTAATGTGATTCTCGAATTTTGTTATAAATTGGTTCTCGACTTTGTGTTTTTACTGACATGTGTTCCCGACTTAGTGTTTAGATGCTTCTCGAATTATTCATCTTTCACCTTAGCTTTTTACCCAGATCCCGTAACTTGCAGGTTTCATAACACCCCATTTTTTTAAGTCATTCTAAGCTTAATTGATCACGCAAAACTCATTTTAAAGTGAATCTATCGTGGTTTGATGAGATAAAATTCGAGTTCAAGTTCATTCATTTGGGTTTTGTTAAAAAATTTAAAATCTGAAAGTTTAAGCTCACATTACGTTCGAATATGTGGATTTCGAACCCGATCTTATGTACTTTCGTGTAGAGAATGTTGCTAGCTTCGATTTGATACCAAGATGGCTTGATTTGAACAAGAATTGAAGATTTTAGAGGTGTTTTAGTGGGTGTGTTTCTAAAGAGAGAGAGGTCAACCGGGGAATAATGAGAGAGAGTGGGTAGATGGAAAATTTATGAGGAAAATTTAATGCTTTTGAGGGTTTTATAACCCGAGTATGTTTAGGTTCATTTCGCTTGCTCGGATTCATTTTCGCGACGTTTACTAAATGTAACACATAATTTACTAACTTTAAATAAAAATAGTTTTGTTTTAACCTTTTTAACGCGGTTATTTCTAGTAAATATTTTATAATTCTTTTATTTATTTTACTGTTTTCGAAACGTTTATCTTATTTGTTTCGTCAGATCGTTTCGCCTTCGCATGTATTCGTTCGAATCGTCATCCGAACGAACACGAAGACGGTTTCACTTTCTGATTTTTGTTTTCTAGTTTCAGTCATTATTCAGAACGTTAAACCCAGATATATGTTAGTGTAAATCGTCACCCACACGAACACACTGTCAGTTTATCATTCGGAAACGATACTGAATTGTTATTTTGAATTGCATTTCCTCACAGTCGGACTCAACTAAACTGAACCGTTTTCACGTTGGTATGATCAAATTCACATTGTTTTCTCAATGGATTGTCGGCCATCTGATTACTGTTATTTTTTGTTATCAGATCGCAACCGATATGTTTCTGTCATTTGTTCTCACAATTGTTATTTCACATGTGTTGTTGTATATATATTATTCCAATTCTCATTGAAATATATACAACTGTTAATTGTTTTCATAGCCCTGTTGTCACACAACTGTTACACCTTGTATTTACGCATAGTAAATAGTGAAAGTACACATACCGTACGGAATTGCCGGACGATCTGGTACTGGTTATCACAGTCTCCCCTTGTTAAAGAAATTTCGTCCCGAAATTTAAGCTTCATTGTCAGGTACTACTTCTTCTTCAAAAAAGTGGGGATACTTTGTCTTCATGTGATCCTCACGCTCCCAAGTAAATTTTGGTCCGCGCTTGAATTTCCAACGAACCTTCACGATAGGGATATGGCTTCGTTTCAGTCTCGTAACTTCACGATCCATAATCTCTACAGGTTCCTCAATGAAATGTAGTTGCTCATCAACTTGTATCACTTCTAATGGTATGACTAACGATTCATCAGCGAGGCATTTCTTGAGATTGTCATTTGTTCTCACAATTGTTATTTCACATGTGATGTTGTATATTTATTATTTCAATTCTCATTGAAATATATACAACTGTTAATTGTTTTCATAGCTGTAACATCAGTGCCGGAAATGACACCGGAACGGTGATCTCAATAGTAACATGAACAGTAATCAGGTACGAACTATACGTGTTTCATTTTTATGTCATGTTTATATCAGATGTCAATATCATTTCATGTTATCAAACAGTGAATTCAAAATCATTTCAGAGAAAACAGAATTCAGAAAACATGGTTCATCAGTCAGATGATTATCTGGCATTACAGAACCATAATGTGATTATGTGCTAGGATTTTATTATGTATAAACGTATGTGAGGTTGTACGGAACAAAACAACACGGATGTCGTTACGTGAATGCTAAATCGACGGATTATTCGTATAGGTGACGATCTGTACGAATAAATGTGAATGTTTAACGTTCTGAATGATGTCTGATAATTAGAAAACAATATTGAAAAGTATAGTTATTGTCGTGTTCGTACTGATGAGGATTCGAACGAATACGCGCGACGACTGTACGATTCGATTTAAACAGTGAATTTAATATTTTTGAAAATTTAAAATAAACGAAAGATATTAGTTAATTTATTTGGAATCACAACCTAAAATAGTTTCTTAAATTTTAGATTATTATAGAGTTGTTTCGTTACGAAAACAACGAAGAACCGACATTTTACGCGAAACCTAGCGGAACCGAACCACCTGGGTATTTTGAAACACTTAATGAGGCCATTCAATGTCAAACCAACCACCACCAACCCATTTTCCCACACACATTTCGTCTCTCTCTCTCTAGGATTTTTCCCAACCTTCTCTCTAAGATTTCTCCTCCAATTCTTCACGATATCGCGAGTTCTTGGAGTCAAAACGACCATCTTAACACGTAGATCAAGGAAGTACAGGATATTAAAGCTTTCATCCATCGATTTCGAGTTAAAATCTAGTTTTTTGTTTCGGTTCTAGTGGGTATCACGAACCCTTCGGGTTATTGTTGTTTTAACCGGCCTAAACGCTTAGAAAACACTTAGATAAACTATTGGAAATGACTAGGAAACTGTAGAAACTGATTTGAAACAGGTTAAGATCGGTGATGAAAATGATGATGCAGGTTCGTGAGGGGATACAGACGGCCGAACCTTTTTGGGTAGGAAAAAACAGGTGAACGAACCTAGTAGTTTGGCCAAACCCTCAACTGAAACAGCTGGCTCACGAACCTGGAACAGCCGAACCTATTCCCAGCTTTAACTCTGCTAGCCGAACCCTGTGAGTACCACCAGCCGAACCTAAAACGGCTGAGAATGGTCAGAACCGAACCTCGACGTCACGAACCTTATGCCACCTGGAAGGAAAGGACCAAACCTGGTGTTCCCTTAGCCGAACCTCTGGTCGTTCAAAGCTGAGGTAGCCGAACCTTCATTCATGGTGGAACCTTTCCTCTTGAACGAACCTTCTATCAGCCGAAGCTACTCACATGGCCGAATCTTAGGATGGCGAACCTATATAGTGCAGCGAACCTTGAGGTGGAACAACCCTAACTTAGCCGAACCCCTAGCCGAACCATCCCCCTCGACAAAACCATACGTGGGACGAACCTGGGTGATGTGTGCGGGCTGTTGATCTAACCAAACCTATTATCTATAGTTCGCTGATTCCCTGCACGTTAAAGTTAGTTATTAACGAAAAACAAATGTTGGTTCTATGGATGTCGAGTGCATGGGGACTCAGGTACGTGTGCATGTATGGGATGACCTTGTATATGCGTGCAAGGGAATAACATAAGGGAAACCAATTCCATGCAATCTAACTTTTGAGAAACTAGGGTTTTCCTTTTAATAATCATGGAGTGATTCTACAAATGATGAATTAAGATACATAAGTTATTAGCACATATTAAATTAGTTTAACACTTGGGAAATTGTTATGAGCTCATGTAGATCAAAACAAAAGTCTAAGGGATGGAGTGTTAATTTAATTATTAGCACTAACCTTAGGAAAAGTCTTAATACGGATAACTACCTTAGATGATTTAATTGTCTATGTAGAATTATTCAAAGATTTTGATTTGTGATCAATTGGAAAACAAAGACTAGCAATGGGCCAAGGGGGGCCTAATGGGCCTAACCTAAGCCCATCATATGTTAAATATGAATTTAATTTCAGTTAATGATATTTTAATAAAAGAAAATAGTTTATAAACTTTGTTAAATATAAAATAAATGATTTTGAATTAATATCTTAGTTAAAGTAAATTAAATTTAAAGCATATAAATTTTGAACTTTCACTGACAAATTATGGGAATCGGGTTAATAATGGGTGATTACTTAGGTTAATAGATAGAATCCTAGAAACACAAGTAGTAACATAGGACACTTAGTTGCACACACCGAGACCAAACCCTAGATACGACGACTAATACGTATACATATCGTATTCAAATTCTTTTAAAACAACTCAGGAACCGAAGAAACCTAAGCTACAATAACGAGCGCGCATTTTTTGATAATACAATACAGAGCGACAGGTGAGTTCATTGTCCCTTTTCTAAACTTTTTTGTTTTACAAACGCGGGGCTGAGAAGCATGCGTAATTTATTTCTTTAGAATATATTTTACAAATGCTTTTACTTGATATATGTTCTACATGTATGATTATTAGCCTAGATTTTATCTAGGTAAACTATTTACAGGTTTTCAAATTCATTTGTTTATTCATCAAGAATAGATACCTGTTTCAAAACAAAGAACTGTTTTCAGTGGTGTGATTTCAAAGAACTAAAGACCTATTTTCAAAGAACTAATGGTCTATTTCAATGAACTATGAACAAAGAACTATTTTCAAGGAATATCTGGGAAATATTCAAAGATAGCATGCGAAAACGGTCAAGAACGGTCAATAAAATCCTTTATCTCAAAAGATGTCCTAGCTAGACTTATTGAGTATAGGTCGCATGCTTTATGATATTTACAGATTTTCCTCCACTACTAAGAACCTAGATTGCTAGACTAGTCTACTCGAGTATAACCAAGGCCCAATCATAGTGTCTTAGATTTTTATTAAATGTTTATTTATTTATTGAACTAAGAATTTATTGAACTATATCTACAAATGTTGTGGTTTATCATGATTGTGTGATGAACTTAAGGAATCAATAGAGATTTCCAATTGGTGTATTTACAGGAACAAAGAACCGAAGAATTATTGTGGTAAGGGTGTGGGTAAAACGCTTAATTATCATTAGCAACAATGTCATATATGGGTTAGTATGTGGTGGGATGGCGTCTGGGCGGGTTGTAGGCTCGACCCTTTCGTATGCCCTATATATAAGCATACCGATCCGTATATTACATGTGATGTTAATGAGATTAAGGTTGTTACCCGAGGGTTTAACAAATATTTTTTGTACATGTTATAACTATGATGGAATGGAATTGAATGGTAGGTAAAAATGCTTAATTATCATTAACAACAATGTCATATGTGGTTTAATATGTGGTGGGATGGTGTCTGGGTGGGTTGTAGACTCGACTCTTTCGTATGCATTATATATAAGCATACCGAACTGGATATTACAGGTGAAGTTAATTAGTTTAGGGTTTTTACTGAAAAAGGGTTTGCAAAGTTACTTTTCAAATGCTAAACTATTTGAACACACCAACCATGTGTTGACTCGATCTTTTTGCATGACTTCCCAGGTGACGAACAGGTCAATTAAGAAGTTAATGCATTTGGACTAGGATGCCAGATAGAGGACCTAGTATTTTTCGACCTGCATACTTTTGAGACATCATTATACGATATATTTTGTATATCTTGTGCAGAAAGAAGATAGAAAATTTATGATGTTGATGGTAGATTTACATTGCTAAATTATGAACTTAACTAGTGTAATTTAACTTTGTAATTTTATTTTTACTTAGCAGTTTCTCATTTATATATCATCTGCAATGTAAACAATCTGATCATTTCGATTATCACTCACGATATCGCGCCCCGGGAACCTTCCGCCCTACGGGAAAGCTGATCCGTTCCCGCCGGCTCGGAGTGTGACAGATTTGTATCAGAGCCATGGTTATAGAGAAATATAGGTCATTTTATTTAAACGGTTTGGTCTAGACTATAACCTAGGGACCCTTCATGTAGAGAGCATATGATTTATACTTTTTATTATGTCTTCAGAATTCGATCACTGCACTAACCAATACTCATTTGGTTATGATCAGAATTGTGACAAGCCGACTTTTTGGATTAATCTAGTTAACTGAAAATAGTGAGATCACAGGCCCAACAAGATAAGAGTAGGCCCAATAAGGCCAAGTTAGGCCCAATGAAAACAAGGAAGGCCCAATGAGGCCCAAGTAGGCCAAATAAGGCCAAAGTAGACCCAAGGTAGGCCCAATGAGGCCAAGGTAGGCCCAATGAGTACAGGATAGGCCCAGTTGTATTTAAGAGGCCCAATTGGGCTAATTTAGCCCAACAATGATCTAAGTGATTCAATTATTGACAATTCGAGAAATTGGTTTAATTTGGTTAACTAAAAGTTAAGGAAATCATAAGAAATTAGATTAGAAGTATTGGAATTAAGCCTAAGCATGTTTAAGATACTAAAAATTTCAAGTATTATACTGATAATCATTTAAGAAGACCAATTTTGACTTTAAAGTCAAAATTCATCCATAAGAATTGGGGCTAACTTAAAATTAAAGTTTCTTGAGTGATAATAACCGAATTAATCAATCATAGGCGTTACATTGATGATTATTAACATTACCCAACCGTTATTAATCGGTTTATTATCTGAATTAACTTCAATGGAATCCTCAAGGTCGTAACCGTCGACTATGGTATTAGAATTGGTATAATTCGACTTCAATATCACAAATTGAGCACTGATAAACTTCATTCGGCACCCTTAGTATCTTTCAAACACGAGAATTCAAGACCAGAAGCAGCAGGAGAAGAACCTGGGTTTGGAGTGGCCGAAACAAGAGCTTGTGATCGAACTACATAAATTGGACATCAAAAGAGGTAACAAATCTCTGTTGCACACTCTAAAATAACCAATTAAGAGAAAACTAGTCTCAATTTCGGTTGTTAACATCGAATTATAGCATTTCAAATTCTAGGGCTCATAGTAGAAACTGATTTGGGGATTTATTGATTAAACCATCTAATGATCGAATTAAATCAAATTGATACTTCCAGAGAATGCCGACTAAGAGTAACCCTAACATAACTTCATCTGGAAATCCCGAATTGATGGTGTTCTAAGTCTAGGGCTTGCTTTAAAGAATGTTTTGGGGATTGTTGATCAATCAGGGGTAAAAATTAAATTAAGTTATGTTGAAAGTCTCTGAATGGACCGATTAACGAAATACATATATCAATTCCAGGTGGTGATAGCGAATTGTAGATGAACGAGTTCTAGGGTTCATCATCTAAGTTGTTTTGGGGATTTCGATTTAAAAGGATTCAAAAATCAAATTAAATTGTATAGATAGTTTCAGAAAGACGCGTTTGAGATAATACCTAACTCAATTTTATGGATCAAAAATGAATTTTAAGATTTTAAGTATTAGGGTTCTTGAGCATAAAACGATTGGGGATTTTAATCCAAATGAGGTTGTTTGTAAAATTAAAAAGCATAGCTAGGTTCGCAGGATCATGGGTGATAAAATCCCTATGGTTTTGGGTTCGAAGGGATTCGAATTAGGGATCAAATTAGGGGGTTTTGGTTCGGTTGATGTTAAACTAGGTGAATTCGACTTGATAGGAGTTAAAACAATTTTTTTTAGAATTCTGATGCGATACCCTAGCGGGCGAAGATGGTAATGTGCATGTGTTGTGTGCGGGAGGTCACGGGTTCGAACCAGGGAGTCACTGGTTTTGTTCAAAAACAATATTTTTGATGTTTGTGTCATAAAATCTTCGTTTTAACTCCGATTCGACTCGTTCAAATTGCGTTGGAACCAGAATTTCATCCCGAACTAACTAGAATGATAAAATTTATATTTTTGATCGAAAACGTAATCGCGTATAATTACGTTTAGTTAAATAAAATCATAAATGACTATATAATTTTATTTAAACGACTTCAAAGTCACGCGTATTTACGTATGCACATTTATAACACTCTAACATACGTGTGTTGACACGTATGTGATTTCAAGCACAAAACAACATTCCGAATAACTTTAGGTTATTGGTTAATCACAGATTCTTCGTAGAGGATTTTCTACGCGAGTTTAAGTGCGTTTGATCATTCTGCAACTATCAAAGGTGCGTACACGGCCCCTTTCTTATTTTAAACTGTTTTGGGGGAGAAAACATGTGCAACAAACTCTTTTTAGATACATATCACTTGCATGAGTTAGCTGTTTACATTATGTGACAACATAGCATTTGAAAGTCCTTACACACCTCGAACCGTTTAGTTTGCCGTAGCGCAAAGCGTGGTAGTTGGAAATAGATCTATTAGGTTTGACAAACCTCACCTGGTAGATGGGATCTACGCAGGTGTTTGACTGACTAAACACACATTACTATTGTTGTGCTAGACAATAGTGGCAAGGCAAAAACATGCTATAGCATGGCAATCGTCAGCTTCGGTGTCGACCACTTATGTAAATAGTATAAATGAATAGCTATCATGACTGTGCATGTGTGATTATGTTATCTGCAAACTTGTTATTCAAACTGTTGTTTTGAACATTGTGAATGCTTAAAACCTGTGTTTTGCACCAACCTTTGTGTTGACTTGATTTACAAGTTTTTTCAGGACGCTAAGGCGCGCAATAAAGCTGGCATGGACTAGGAGATAGAGTCGCATGAATTTTATACATTTTAGATATTTGAATTTGAACACTTGAAACTTTGTATTGTACTTTACACTTTACAACTGTTACTGGTTTTAAAACGCTTCCGCAAATTTGAAAACTCTGATGTTATGTTTTTAAGACCAAAGTATGTTTTGAAATTCATATAGAGGTCTTCGTTATGTCTAATGATCTGAGATCCTGGTTTGTCACGTTCCCAAATGATATGATTCCGTTAGTTAAAAATTGGGGGTGTGACAGATTAGTATCAGAGACATTGGTTATAGCAAACTAGGTTTGCATTTGTAGACTTAGACTATGACTGTTAGACATTAGACACATATGCTTACACATACTACTTAGAAATTACATATGACATTATGTAATTGACTTGTTTACACATTTCATGGCACTGCACTTACATATGGTATTATGTAACAGGCATGGCATCATCATCAGTACCGTACATCTATATTGATGATTCTGAGGACGAGGAACCGATAGTTCCGGCACCACCGTCATCACCACCACCACCTATTCCATCTCCTCCACCATACGAGAGGGATGAATCAGATCCGGAGGAGGATCCGGAGGAGGATCCAGACAAGGACCCGGAGGAGGATCCAGACGAGGACCCGGATAAGGATCCAGAGGAGGAGCCAGTGGAGGGCACTCAGCAGATCTGTAACATCACTGTACTCTCAGTTGTCCGTACGTCCGTACATCCGTACGATTGTACTGTTACGACTGGAGATTTATTTATTATGAATGATTATGAAATTATTGATTGACATTATTGATATTATCACTGTTACTGGTATACATGATTATAATTTATTATACGCGTAAACCACGGGAAGTTTAGTTGTAATACAATTAAACAGACCCGTAGGGTTTATCGCGGTTACTTATCACTAATAATGATGGATTATTGGTCTGAGAATGGATTGAGATGAAATTGGAAGTTTGGTTGAGTCTGGTTACTAAACGTAGTCAAGGACCCATGGTCATGGTTTATCGAAATAGCGGTGGGACGGTGGCTAGGGCAGTTGCGACTGACCCTTACATATGCCCTATACATATGCATATTTCGGTCTATCATGGATGTGTCAGTGACTAGGGTTTAGTGGGATTTTGGGTTGGGAAATGATAATATTAATGTATTAGATAATGGGAATAATAAATACGCGATGTGAGGTTACGGTCATTATTTAAACGCGAGTATTGATTCAGAAATATTAACTTAATAATGTATTCGCGTGGGTGACGATTCACACGAATATAATTATTAAGAATAATATACTGAAACGATATTCATAAATAGTAATTCAAATCGAAATACGGTACGAGCATCGGATTCGCAAAGGTGACGATCTTTACGAATACGTACGCGAGTAACGCGTTTCGACGAGATAATTAAATATTATCAAACGATATTAATCTAATAAACGGAAACTAAAAACGTTTATTAGGAATCACAACCTGAGATGTTTTCGAATAAATTAATTTATTTAAATAATTATTTAACGAAAACGAAACGGAATTTATTTTACGAAACAATTTATTTAAGTTTATTTTAATCAAACAAAACTAATTTATTTAAAGTGGGTTATTGTTTTAAATATGTTACGTTAGAAAACCGAGCATTTTATTTATTAATATCGCGATAAAAACGAGATCGGGCAGTGGGGTACTACACGCGATAAAAGGAAGACTTCTCTTCCTTTTCTCTCATTATCTCTACATACACTCTCTCTCTATTTTCACCTAAAAACACACACACAATCTTCTCTCTACGATTACGAGTTCGTTTCTTGACGGATCTTCGAGATCTCGGAGCCTACGCGTTCGGGTGATCGAGGGGAACAAGACTATACGAAGAAATCCAACGATTTGCGACTGACTCGAGGTAGATCTATGCTTTTATTCTCGGTTTGTTGTTAATCACGATTTTAGAATGTATTGTGGTCATAATTGATTTAAAACTTTGCTAAACCTTTAAACGATTAACACAAAGGTATTAGGGATCGTGGGGTATACACCGGTTACAGGTACGGGATGATGATGATGATGAATGATGGTTCGCGTGGGGGAGCAGCTTTGGGCGAACCCAAGGGCGGCTGAAACAGCCCCTGGCCGAACCCTTGTGGTGTGGGCCGAACCCTAAACCTGCGAACCCTACTCATCTAAACTCACGAACCTTGCTCAACTTCCCACCCATAGCAGCGAACCATAGGAGCTGCGAACCTTCAAGGGACGAACCCTTAGTCGAACCTAGGCTGTTCTAGGAGCCGAACTCTCTTCTATTCTTTGGAGCCGAACCCTAGGGTGGCGAACCCTAGGGACAACGAACCTTACACAATGGAGGCCGAACCCTGGGGCAAAACCCTAATAGGTTCGCTGCCATTATAGGTAGCCGAATTGAAAACTTATTAAACACATATGATTAAGCGTAATGGGAAGCAAACACATACACATACATCCATATACATTAACATGCATGCATGAGTATTGATTCGTTGCCACCTTTTCTTGTTAAAATGAACTTTGTAAAATAAGATTTATATGATGGAAATATTTTATGAGAAAGACATAGATATAATTTTTGATGACGTGAATTGGATGATACAACCAAATCAAGGTGGACGATTGATTGAGCCATGCATGAATGTTACAAGTGACCACCTTGCTCATTGTTAACTTGGATTTTTAGAAAACTAAAGTGTACACTTATATTGAGATTGAATTATGATAAATTTAGTGTACGGAAATTATTAAATTGATATTTAAATAATCACTAACTTAAATTTATGGTGGTTGATGTGATTGATTATACATGTGAGATATATCTATGATATCACAACAATTACATCATTTTAGAATAGTTAACGACTAGAAATTCTAACTATCATTAATACTAAGCACTTATAAGAAGTTGTGAAATCCATTATAACTTAGAATAAACAAACTAAGTTAGTGGGATATTTAATGAGATTCGAAAGTTTAAAGGTAAACAAGTATAGACACCTAAGGTTAATGAAGTACTTAAACTCATGAACACAAATACACTATAATTACAGATCATTGAGTTGCTTGAGTTTACATACGCGAGCGCGCCTAATACGAGAATCCGGATTCTAAGGACTTCAGGTGAGTTCTCATAACCTCCTTTTTCTTTAAACTGTTTTAGTTTTAAAACTCGGAGGTGAAACATGTATACCGGTTTAAATATTATTTTGATAACACAAGGTTGATACCTGTTTATCAATACGATATTCACATTTGAAAATATTATTATTAATGGATTATCTATTATTTCTTTATATCCGTGTAAACATTGTTATTGACTTAGGTCAATAACAAAGATTACATGTATTGTCACGTGGATGATTTCCACATCCGTGAATCATTACTCTTAACTTCGGTTAATTGTTTTGACTTCATGTATTGTCACGTGGAGGGTTTCCACATCCGTGAAGTATTGCTTTTGACTTCGGTTAATTGCTTTGACTTCATGTATTGTCACGTGGTTAGCGACCACTCCATGATTCATGTATCTAACTTATGTTAAATACATAAGGAATCATGTATAGTCACGAACATTGATTGAGAATATGATTGATTGAGTTTGGTTGATTTGTTGTGGATTGATTGCTTATATTTGATTATGATTATTTGTGATTGGCTATGATTGATTTGGTTATGTGGTTATGTGATTGTGTATGTGTTTGACTGTTGAATTGATGGATGTGAGTTGGATTATCTCATACAGGTATTCATATGGATTTCTCAAGAAGATCATAAGTTTTATACCCGTTTTAAACAAAGCATTTTATAAAACCATTTTAAGCATAAACTTTCAAACGCATTTTACTAAAACATTTTTAAATATAAAAACTTATGATTACTCACCAACTACTTTTGTAGTTGACACTCGTTTTCTTACATGTTTCAGGTGATGGAGACAAGTAGGATGAAGAGGATGATCTCTTCTATTTTGGACATCATCATCATATAGGATTCTTGGACTTAGTTAATTAACTAAATTTCTGGCGATTAGAGTTTAGTTAGTTTAACTAAATCTTTTGTGTATTTGATGTATTTGATTCATGATGAACATGATTTTGTGTAATTATTGTGGTTGATTAAATGATATATGATGATATGATTTAGATGCCCATGAGCTTTTGAACAATCTACACATCCCTCGTGGCATCCCGATGATTCCGCCGTCGGTCGGGGTGTTACAGATTGGTATCAGAGCCTGGGTTATAGGGAATTAGGTTACTAGAAATGGTTGACCTAGTCTATAACCGTAGGATACCCTAGTATGAATTAATTTCATACACTAGTTAGTATACTCAGGATTTCATGCTTATGTGTTTATTACATGTTAACTGAACTTCTGATATACATCTGATTACATATGCTGATTATAAATTTCTTGCTTACGTGTGCCCTAATGATTCGATAAGGACATACACGTGGTGTATCGTAAAGGTGGTGGGACGTTGGCTAGGGCAGTTGCGACTGACCCTTACATATGCCCTATACATATACCATTTACGGTACATTAGGTGGATGTCAGTATTGAAGAATGTGGGAACTACCCGTTTGGGAAATTATTTGCTTAGGAACTTAATTGTTTATGAATTGCTTGCCTTAGGAAATATTTGTTTGAGCTATAAACCCCAGACAAGGACACACTCGTAGTATACTACAAAGGTGGTGGGACGGTGGCTGGGGCAGTTGCGACTGACCCCTACATATGCCCTATACATATACCATTTGTAGTATATTGGGAGTCTGTCAGTGTCAGGAACTTAGGATATTACTAGGAATTATTGTGAGATGGATGTTGATGGTTAAGGTTGCTTTGGATTGACACTTTGGATGATCACACTTGATAAACACTTATAAATTCCCTTATAAAAACATACGGATTGGACACGTAGGGTGCATAGGATTAATGAACGATAATGAGCGATTAGTGATGTGATATGGACTTGGGTGATGGTATAGACACTTGATGATAATATAAACGCATAGTGATGATACTAACACTTAGTGATGGTATGGACACTTGATGAGAATAAACTATAGGGAGGATATGAACGCTTAGTGACAATAAGAGCACTTCGTGATGATATGAACCCTTAATGATGATTATTGACATTGGAATTGATATGGATTTTAGTGAACTTAGACAATTGGGGGAAACTTAATGTCAGGTGAACTTAGACATTAGGTGAACTTAGAAATAGGCAAGCCTACATGTCAGGTGAACTTAGACATTAGGTAAATCTAATTGCCCAAGGGAACTAGAGATCACTTCACTCAAAGTTATCCTACTAAGGATAAGGTGTGTGAAGTGAGATTTATGGTGAAGTACATGACACACTCTACACACTAGCAAGGGCATAATCGTGGTGCAATGGAACGGTGGTGGGACGGTGTAGGGGAGATTGCGATCTACCTCTGCATATGCCCTATATATAAGCTTGTTGCATTGCATTGGGAGGTTGTCAGTGTTAGTATAGAGTGAAGAACGTATAGGATCTAGGAAATAGTTAGCTAACACTAGTTATGACCAACTAGGACACTTAGAATGATAATAGGCAAATTTATAGACATTATGAGTTTAAATAACAGATAGGAAATAAATATAGTTCCTATATGTAATCCTAACTGTTTAAAATAAACTCAATTGACCATTGTTTGTATGACTTACGTTGTAAACGGTAGTAACATGTTTCTATTTCCTTCAGAAACATGCCGCCTCGCCGTCACAACGAAGATGACTCGAACAATGGGGAAGCTAACAACAGTAATGCCAACTCCGGCATACAAGAGTTAGCTACACTTATTTCTGGATTGGTGAGCCAACTGACTCAGGCTAACCAGAACATTAACCAGAATCGAGGTGGTGCAAACCAGACAACTTGCACATTCAAACACTTCAATTCCTGCAATCCCCTGAAATTTACGGGTGCTGAATCAGCCACTGGTCTGCTGCAGTGGTTCGAGAGTATGGAGAACACCTTCATCAACAGCGAATGCCCTGAAAATCTGAAAGTTCGCTATGCCACCAGTGTTTTCCAAAAGAGAGCACTGACTTGGTGGAATGGAGAAAAGCGAACTAGGGGAGTAGATGCTGCCTTAGCACTGACATGGACAGAGGTCAAAAATCTGATGACCACTGAATTCTGTCCTAGAAGCGAGATGAGGAAACTGGAGACTGAGTTCTGGGAACTCAAACAAGATAGTGGCGAGAACGTCATCTATAATACTCAGTTCCATGAGTATAGTCTACTGGTGCCTCATATGGTGACACCCTTGGAGAGGGCGATTGAGAAGTATATCGGCGGGCTGCCGGTGCAGATTCAGGATACGGTCTACGGGAGTAATCCCAAAACACTTGAGGCTGCAATCCGATTATCTGCAACTCTTACTGATAATCACGTTAGGAATGGAACACTTACCCGGAAGGGACACAAGAAGACTGACACCAAGACTACTGCAAAGGAAGTCAAAACTGAAGTCAAGTCTGAAGCCGCTAGTTCATCGAAAAGTAACAACAAGAAGAGGAAGACCAGAAACTTCATGGTCACTGCTCCTGCTGCCAAATCTGCGCAGCAATCCTCAAACAATTCAACTGCCAGGAATTTCACTGGGAACACTCCTCAGTGTCATACCTGCAGATATCATCACGTACCAAATTTGCCGTGTCGCGTCTGCAACAACTGCGGCAAGTTTGGTCACTTTGCTAATGTTTGTCGGAGTGCACCGCAAGCACAAAGGTTGCAACATGCACCGCTTGCACTGCCAGCTCCTCCTGCACAACCTATACCAGCTGTACCCGTTCGCCAGGTACCTCAAGCACAGGCAAGAGCCTGTTATGAATGTGGTGAAGTGGGTCACTTCAGAAATCAGTGCCCAAAGTTGACTGGAAATAATCAGAGGGTGGCAAGAGGCCGGGCTTTTCAACTGAATGCTCCAGCTGCTCAAGCCAACCAGGATGTGGTCAACGGTACATTTCTGATCAACAACTCTTATGCATCTGTCTTGTTTGATTCTGGTGCCGATAGGAGTTTCGTTTCATATGATTTTGAATGCTTGCTTGGTAGAACACGTACATACTTAGATAAACCGTTTAACGTGGAAGTGGCTGACGGAAACACTATTGATATTGACACTATTATAGTTGGATGTACGGTGAACTTAAATGATCACGTTTTCCCAATTGATCTCATACCTATGCATCTTGGTAGCTTTGATGTTATCATAGGCATGGATTGGTTAGCCACCCACAGAGCGGAGATTGTTTGTCATGAGAAATATATTCGTATTCCTTTAGCTTCGGGTGAAACTTTGAGAATAATTGGAGAAACTGCTAGTAAAGGTCTTAAGCTGATGTCTTGCACTAAAGCACATAAGTACCTTAGGAAGAAATGTATAGCATTCTTAGCTCATATTGTGGAGAAGAAAGAGAAAGGAAAGAAGATTGAAGATGTTCCAGTGATACGAGATTTCCCAGAAGTATTTCCAGATGATTTGCCGGGTCTTCCACCAGAACGTCAAGTTGAGTTCCGAATCGACTTAGTACCTGGTGCGAACCCAGTCGCCAAAGCTCCTTATAGACTTGCGCCTTCGGAGTTGCAAGAATTGGCGAGTCAACTGCAAGAACTTACCGATAAAGGATTCATTCGCCCGAGCCATTCGCCATGGGGTGCACCGGTCCTGTTTGTCAAGAAAAAGGACGGGTCATTCCGGATGTGCATCGACTATCGCGAATTGAACAAGTTGACTATCAAGAATCGATATCCACTGCCGCGCATCGATGATCTCTTCGATCAGCTTCAAGGCTCGGCATGGTTTTCAAAGATCGATCTGAGGTCTGGGTATCATCAACTTCGCGTACATGATGATGATATTCCCAAGACAGCCTTCAGAACAAGATATGGCCACTATGAATTTCTGGTAATGCCTTTCGGTCTTACCAATGCACCTGCGGTTTTCATGGATCTCATGAACCGTGTTTGCAGGCCATACTTGGATAAATTTGTGATTGTATTCATTGATGATATTCTGATTTACTCAAAGACTAAGGAAGAACACGAGAAACACCTTAAGTTGGTTTTGGAGATCCTAAGAGAAGAGCGGCTGTATGCCAAATTCTCTAAATGTGAATTTTGGCTTAAGGAAGTTCAATTCTTGGGGCACATAGTCAACGAATACGGTGTTCACGTGGATCCTGCAAAGATTGATGCTGTGAAGAATTGGAGTACGCCGAAGACACCGACGGAGATTCGATCGTTTCTTGGACTTGCCGGTTACTATCGGCGGTTCATATCGAATTTCTCCAGGATTGCTGTCCCTCTCACTGCTTTGACTCAGAAGAATAGGCCATACGAGTGGGGACCAAAGCAAGAAGAGGCATTTCAGACCTTGAAGCAGAAACTTTGTGATGCTCCTGTCTTGACACTGCCTGATGGAAATGATGATTTTGTAGTTTATTGTGATGCATCCAACCTAGGTCTCGGTTGTGTTCTCATGCAACGGGGAAAGGTTGTGGCTTATGCATCAAGACAACTGAAGATTCACGAAAAGAACTACACCACACACGACTTGGAACTTGGTGCAGTCGTGTTTGCCTTGAAGATATGGAGACACTATCTTTATGGCACTAAGTGTGTAGTCTTTACTGATCATAAGAGTTTACAACATATTCTGAATCAGAAAGAGCTCAATATGAGACAACGGAGATGGGTTGAACTGTTGAATGATTATGACTGTGAAATTCGCTACCATCCTGGTAAAGCGAATGTAGTAGCAGATGCGCTTAGTCGCAAAAGTCAAGTTCAGATTCATAGTGTCCGAGTGCACACTAACCTCCGTAATGATGTTCTCACAGCCCAACAACTCTCATTAGCTCAGGATAACTTGAAAAATGAGATGTCTTGCGGGGCTGAAATCTTATTGGAAACTAAAGATGATGGATTAATGTATTATTTGAATCGGTTGTGGATACCGAACAGGGGTGATCTGAGGATGCTGATTATGGATGAAGCTCATAAGTCTCGTTATTCAATCCATCCAGGCTCTGATAAGATGTATCAAGACCTTAGGGGCTTGTATTGGTGGCCTGGAATGAAGAAGGATATTGCTGAATATGTATCAAAGTGCCTTAACTGTGCCAAAGTCAAGGCAGAACATCAGCGACCTTCGGGATTGTTACTACAACCAGAAATACCGATGTGGAAGTGGGAGAATATCTCCATGGATTTCATTACTAAACTCCCACGAACCGCAAACGGTAAGGATAGTATCTGGGTGATTGTTGACAGATTGACCAAGTCGGCTCATTTCTTACCGATACGCGAAACTTACCCTGTGCGGAAGTTGGCTCGTATTTACATTGATGAGATCGTTAGCCGACATGGTATTCCCTTAAGCATAATATCGGACCGTGATGCTCGTTTCACGGCACGATTTTGGGAATCACTTCATGAAGCCTTTGGAACAAGACTGGATCTTAGCACTGCTTATCATCCTCAAACGGATGGTCAAACGGAGCGAACGATTCAAACATTGGAAGACATGTTGAGAGCTTGTGTCATCGATTTCGGTGGCAATTGGGATAGCCATCTACCATTGGTTGAGTTCTCATATAACAACAGTTATCACGCGAGCATTGGTATGGCACCGTTTGAAGCTCTTTATGGCAGGAAATGTCGGTCACCTATTTGTTGGACCGAAGTCGGCGATTCGCAGATTACTGGTCCTGAGATTATTCAGGAAACGACTGACAAGATCCGCCAGATCCGTGACAATCTGTTAGCTGCTCGTAGTCGACAGAAGAGTTACGCGGATAAACGAAGGAAACCTCTAGAGTTTGAAGTGGGAATATGGTATTGCTTAAAGTGTCGCCTTGGAAGGGCGTTGTTCGATTTGGGAAGAAGGGGAAGCTTGCTCCACGATACGTTGGCCCTTTTAAGATCCTTGAACGGATCGGGAAGGTTGCTTACAAATTGGAACTTCCTCCAGAACTTAGTAATGTGCATCCGACGTTTCACGTGTCCAATCTAAGGAAGTGCTTAGCTGATCAGGATCTTCAGGTACCACTCGATGATATTCGCATCGATGATACCATGCACTTTGTTGAAAAACCAGTGGAGATAATGGATCGTGAGGTTAAACAGCTCAAACGCAGTAGAATTCCAATTGTCAAAGTACGTTGGGAATCGAAGCGGGGTCCAGAATTCACATGGGAGCGGGAAGATCAGATGAAGCTTAAGTACCCACATTTATTTACTACGGTCACTCCAAGTTGAATTTCGGGACGAAATTCCTTTAACTAGGGGAGACTGTAACATCACTGTACTCTCAGTTGTCCGTACGTCCGTACATCCGTACGATTGTACTGTTACGACTGGAGATTATTTATTATGAATGATTATGAAATTATTGATTGACATTATTGATATTATCACTGTTACTGGTATACATGATTATAATTTATTATACGCGTAAACCACGGGAAGTTTAGTTGTAATACAATTAAACAGACCCGTAGGGTTTATCGCGGTTACTTATCACTAATAATGATGGATTATTGGTCTGAGAATGGATTGAGATGAAATTGGAAGTTTGGTTGAGTCTGGTTACTAAACGTAGTCAAGGACCCATGGTCATGGTTTATCGAAATAGCGGTGGGACGGTGGCTAGGGCAGTTGCGACTGACCCTTACATATGCCCTATACATATGCATATTTCGGTCTATCATGGATGTGTCAGTGACTAGGGTTTAGTGGGATTTTGGGTTGGGAAATGATAATATTAATGTATTAGATAATGGGAATAATAAATACGCGATGTGAGGTTACGGTCATTATTTAAACGCGAGTATTGATTCAGAAATATTAACTTAATAATGTATTCGCGTGGGTGACGATTCACACGAATATAATTATTAAGAATAATATACTGAAACGATATTCATAAATAGTAATTCAAATCGAAATACGGTACGAGCATCGGATTCGCAAAGGTGACGATCTTTACGAATACGTACGCGAGTAACGCGTTTCGACGAGATAATTAAATATTATCAAACGATATTAATCTAATAAACGGAAACTAAAAACGTTTATTAGGAATCACAACCTGAGATGTTTTCGAATAAATTAATTTATTTAAATAATTATTTAACGAAAACGAAACGGAATTTATTTTACGAAACAATTTATTTAAGTTTATTTTAATCAAACAAAACTAATTTATTTAAAGTGGGTTATTGTTTTAAATATGTTACGTTAGAAAACCGAGCATTTTATTTATTAATATCGCGATAAAAACGAGATCGGGCAGTGGGGTACTACACGCGATAAAAGGAAGACTTCTCTTCCTTTTCTCTCATTATCTCTACATACACTCTCTCTCTATTTTCACCTAAAAACACACACACAATCTTCTCTCTACGATTACGAGTTCGTTTCTTGACGGATCTTCGAGATCTCGGAGCCTACGCGTTCGGGTGATCGAGGGGAACAAGACTATACGAAGAAATCCAACGATTTGCGACTGACTCGAGGTAGATCTATGCTTTTATTCTCGGTTTGTTGTTAATCACGATTTTAGAATGTATTGTGGTCATAATTGATTTAAAACTTTGCTAAACCTTTAAACGATTAACACAAAGGTATTAGGGATCGTGGGGTATACACCGGTTACAGGTACGGGATGATGATGATGATGAATGATGGTTCGCGTGGGGGAGCAGCTTTGGGCGAACCCAAGGGCGGCTGAAACAGCCCCTGGCCGAACCCTTGTGGTGTGGGCCGAACCCTAAACCTGCGAACCCTACTCATCTAAACTCACGAACCTTGCTCAACTTCCCACCCATAGCAGCGAACCATAGGAGCTGCGAACCTTCAAGGGACGAACCCTTAGTCGAACCTAGGCTGTTCTAGGAGCCGAACTCTCTTCTATTCTTTGGAGCCGAACCCTAGGGTGGCGAACCCTAGGGACAACGAACCTTACACAATGGAGGCCGAACCCTGGGGCAAAACCCTAATAGGTTCGCTGCCATTATAGGTAGCCGAATTGAAAACTTATTAAACACATATGATTAAGCGTAATGGGAAGCAAACACATACACATACATCCATATACATTAACATGCATGCATGAGTATTGATTCGTTGCCACCTTTTCTTGTTAAAATGAACTTTGTAAAATAAGATTTATATGATGGAAATATTTTATGAGAAAGACATAGATATAATTTTTGATGACGTGAATTGGATGATACAACCAAATCAAGGTGGACGATTGATTGAGCCATGCATGAATGTTACAAGTGACCACCTTGCTCATTGTTAACTTGGATTTTTAGAAACTAAAGTGTACACTTATATTGAGATTGAATTATGATAAATTTAGTGTACGGAAATTATTAAATTGATATTTAAATAATCACTAACTTAAATTTATGGTGGTTGATGTGATTGATTATACATGTGAGATATATCTATGATATCACAACAATTACATCATTTTAGAATAGTTAACGACTAGAAATTCTAACTATCATTAATACTAAGCACTTATAAGAAGTTGTGAAATCCATTATAACTTAGAATAAACAAACTAAGTTAGTGGGATATTTAATGAGATTCGAAAGTTTAAAGGTAAACAAGTATAGACACCTAAGGTTAATGAAGTACTTAAACTCATGAACACAAATACACTATAATTACAGATCATTGAGTTGCTTGAGTTTACATACGCGAGCGCGCCTAATACGAGAATCCGGATTCTAAGGACTTCAGGTGAGTTCTCATAACCTCCTTTTTCTTTAAACTGTTTTAGTTTTAAAACTCGGAGGTGAAACATGTATACCGGTTTAAATATTATTTTGATAACACAAGGTTGATACCTGTTTATCAATACGATATTCACATTTGAAAATATTATTATTAATGGATTATCTATTATTTCTTTATATCCGTGTAAACATTGTTATTGACTTAGGTCAATAACAAAGATTACATGTATTGTCACGTGGATGATTTCCACATCCGTGAATCATTACTCTTAACTTCGGTTAATTGTTTTGACTTCATGTATTGTCACGTGGAGGGTTTCCACATCCGTGAAGTATTGCTTTTGACTTCGGTTAATTGCTTTGACTTCATGTATTGTCACGTGGTTAGCGACCACTCCATGATTCATGTATCTAACTTATGTTAAATACATAAGGAATCATGTATAGTCACGAACATTGATTGAGAATATGATTGATTGAGTTTGGTTGATTTGTTGTGGATTGATTGCTTATATTTGATTATGATTATTTGTGATTGGCTATGATTGATTTGGTTATGTGGTTATGTGATTGTGTATGTGTTTGACTGTTGAATTGATGGATGTGAGTTGGATTATCTCATACAGGTATTCATATGGATTTCTCAAGAAGATCATAAGTTTTATACCCGTTTTAAACAAAGCATTTTATAAAACCATTTTAAGCATAAACTTTCAAACGCATTTTACTAAAACATTTTTAAATATAAAAACTTATGATTACTCACCAACTACTTTTGTAGTTGACACTCGTTTTCTTACATGTTTCAGGTGATGGAGACAAGTAGGATGAAGAGGATGATCTCTTCTATTTTGGACATCATCATCATATAGGATTCTTGGACTTAGTTAATTAACTAAATTTCTGGCGATTAGAGTTTAGTTAGTTTAACTAAATCTTTTGTGTATTTGATGTATTTGATTCATGATGAACATGATTTTGTGTAATTATTGTGGTTGATTAAATGATATATGATGATATGATTTAGATGCCCATGAGCTTTTGAACAATCTACACATCCCTCGTGGCATCCCGATGATTCCGCCGTCGGTCGGGGTGTTACAAGATCCTTGCTGAGGGACCTTCTACACATCCACCACCAGTATTGGATATTCCTGAGCCTAAGAGGCAAAGGACGGATGCTGAGGAGATCGCCAAACTGCGCGAGGATTTGTACTTGGCAGAAGACAGGATCGCACATAACTCTCAGGAACTATGGGATGCTAATGAGAGGCAAGAGGATCTTGCCCATCTGGTCCATGATATGCGGGATGAGATGATTAATTTGATTGGTCGTCTTGAAGCTTCAGAAAACCGAGCCGAGATCTTGGAGGGCAGAATAAAAGCCTTAGAGGATTTAGTAGTCTCAGACAATGAAGAGGAGGATGAGGAGAATGAAGAGGAAGAAGGGGAAGAACCAGCACCAGTTGTTGATTCCGATCCTGAATCCACTGTTTAGGATGATTGATTTTTTTCTTGTTTTGTTTAAACTTATTAGGAACGGGTTGTGTTCCTACATTAGTAGTTTGAAAACTTATGTTTGATTTCAAAAGTATTGTACTCAAATCAAATTTCTATCTATTGAAAAACTATTATTTATTTCCAACAGTTGTGTTGATTTATATATTACATGTTGTGTTTGTTGTTTTGCTTACACATGTCACATTGGATTTTGATAACACGCTAACACTTCTTGTAAATAGGAAGATAATGGCTGACGGAAACATCCACATGACAGTTGCTGAGCTCAACGAGCTAATTAACAACAGAGTCGCAGAGGCAATCGCACAATATGCTCAGACACACAATACAGGGCCACATGGTCCAGCTGGGGGACTGGTTAACCCACAGGCATGCACGTTCAAGATGTTCTTGGACTGTAAGCCACACAATTTCAAAGGGTCGGAGGGGGCCATAGGACTCCTTCGGTGGATTGAAAAGGCAGAATCTGTGTTCGAGATGTGCAACTGCCCTGATGAGAGTAAGGTGAAGTTTGCTACGGGAACATTGGAGGGTCCAGCATTAACTTGGTGGAACTCAAATGTTCAGACTTTGGGGTTGGGTGAGGCTAATGCCTTGACTTGGAATGGCTTCAAAACTTTACTGCAGGAGGAGTACTGTCCTCGCAGTGAGATGCAGAAGCTGGAGGAGGAATATTGGCACCTCAAGATGGAGGGGTCAAATATCGAAGAGTACACGACCCGGTCACATGAATTGGCCAGACTTCTACCACTCATGGCTACTCCAGCCAGCAAGTGGATTGAAAGATATATTGGAGGACTAGTGCCTCAGATTCAGGGATTGGTTACTTCTGCAAATCCCACCACCATTCAACAAGCTGTTCGTTTAGCACATCAATTAACTGATCAGGCAGTATTACAGGGGACTCTGCCTAAACGAACATTGGCTACCAAGGTGGGAGACCATAAAAGGAAGTGGGAAGGTAACAACTCCAAGAGTCACAACCAACAATCGTATCAGCAGAACCGGAAGCAAGACTCAAACAAGTCTTACCATAATTCAAACAGTGGTCAGAAATCGTCATCATCGGGGGGTTATATTGGTAAACACCCAAGTGCAACAGGTGTGGGTTTCATCATGCAGGTAATCAGTGTGATAGAGCTAGGTGCCAAAGGTGTGGCAAGATTGGACATGCGGCTAAGGATTGTCGCGGGGAGCTACAAAACAACCACAACAATCAGAATAATAATCAGAACAACGCACAGAGGGTTGTTTTGAGTGTGTCAAGATGGGGCGCTTTAAGAAGGATTGCCCACAACTCAAGAAAGGCGGGGAGAATAATAATGCAAATGGCAATGGCAACGGCAATGGTAATGGTAATGGCACCAACAACAACAATAACAATAACAACAACAACAATGGTGCTAGGGGCAGGGCGTTTGTGATTGGAGGACGTCAAGCACGGGAGGATCCCAACATTGTTACGGGTACCTTCCTCTTAAATAATCACTATGCCTCTATGTTATTTGACACTGGTGCCGATCGGAGTTTTGTATCTAGTTCACTTGCTAAGTTGCTAAATGTTAGTCCCACTGCCTTAGATAGTCCATACACTGTGGAATTAGCTGATGGTAAGTTGATTGCAGTGGAAAATATTTTTAAGGGATGTACCCTTAATTTGATGGGTCAAACGTTAGAAATTGATCTTATGCCTATTGCCTTAGGCAGTTTTGATGTAGTCATTGGCATGGACTGGTTGTCCAAAAACCAGGCTGAAATCGTATGCCATGAAAAGATTGTTCGTATACCTCTTTCGCATGGAGAGACATTGTATGTACAAGGAGAGAAGAGTAGTACACCACTGCGTCTCATATTTTGTATGAAAGCACACAAATGTCTGCGTAAAGGTCATACGGCAGTTATAGCACTTATAACTGAAAAGCCGGTAGCTGAAAAGAAGATTGAAGATATACCAGTAGTTTGTGAATTTCCGGAGGTATTTCTAGAAGACTTGCCGGGATTACCGCCTATCAGACAGGTGGAATTCCGAATCGACCTTACATCAGATGCAACACCGATAGCTAGGGCGCCTTATCGACTTGCACCGTCAGAGATGCAAGAGTTATCCACACAATTGCAAGAGTTGTTGGATAAGGGTTTCATACGACCTAGTTTTTCACCGTGGGGAGCTCCAGTTTTATTTGTTAAGAAGAAGGAGGGAACTTTCCGTATGTGTATCGATTACCGGGAATTGAACAAGGTTACTATCAAGAACAGGTATCCGTTACCCAGAATTGACGATCTGTTCGATCAGTTGCAAGGTTCGAGTTACTACTCGAAGATTGATCTCAGGTCTGGTTATCATCAACTAAGAGTCCAGGAGGAGGATATCCCGAAGACAGCATTCAGGACACGCTATGGATATTATGAGTTCTTGGTCATGCCATTTGGGTTGACAAACGCTCCAGCTGTATTCATGGATCTCATGAATCGTGTTTGTAAACCTTATCTTGATAAGTTTGTCATTGTTTTCATTGATGACATTCTCATCTATTCTCAGACTGAGGAGGAGCACGCTGAATATCTTCGATTGTTACTAGAATTACTGAAACAGGAACAATTGTACGCTAAGTTCTCGAAATGTGATTTCTGGATGCGAGAAGTACAATTCTTGGGGCATATAGTTAATGAAAAGGGTATACATGTTGATCCAGCGAAGATTGAAGCGATTAAGAATTAGGAAGCACCAAAGACCCCTACCGAGGTACGACAATTCCTTGGTTTGGCGGGTTATTACCGACGATTCATTGAAGGTTTCTCAAAGATCGCTCAACCACTTACAGCTCTTACGCATAAGGGAACGAAGTATAACTGGACGGATAAACAGGAAACTGCGTTTCAGTTATTAAACAGAAACTCTGCAGTGCACCAATTCTGTCCTTACCGGAAGGGACGGAAGACTTTGTGGTGTATTGTGATGCATCTGCACAAGGTTTGGGATGTGTATTGATGCAACGTGATAAAGTGATTGCTTATGCTTCCAGGCAACTACGACCACACGAAAATAATTACACTACTCATGACTTGGAGTTAGGAGCAGTGGTTTTTACTTTGAAGATTTGGAGGCATTATCTGTATGGAACTAAGTGTACTATTTACACTGATCATAAGAGTTTGCAGCATATCTTTGATCAGAAGGAGCTTAATATGAGACAACGACGATGGGTTGAGTTGTTGAACGATTACGAATGCGCGATAAAATATCATCCAGGAAAAGCTAATGTGGTAGCTGATGCTTTAAGCAGAAAAGATACTTCAACAAGACGGGTTCGTGCACTTATGATGACAATACATACTGACTTACCTGACAAGGTACGCAGTGCTCAGATCGAGGCTTTGAAAAAGGAAAACTTGGTACAGGAGTCATTACGAGGAATGGAAGAACAACTGGATGTTAAGTATGATGGAATTCGTTATTTCATTAATCGACTGTGGATACCTTTGTACGGAGGTTTAAGGGAACTCGTGATGGATGAAGCACACAAGTCCAGATATTCAGTCCATCCGGGATCAGACAAGATGTATCATGACTTGAAGGCACTGTATTGGTGGCCTCACATGAAAGCTGATATTGCTAAGTACGTTAGCAAATGTTTGACTTGTTCGAAAGTCAAAGTTGAATATCAGAACCCATCTGGTTTACTGCAACAACCAGAGATACCGATGTGGAAATGGGAACAGATTTCGATGGACTTTATCACTAAGTTACCCCGTACACCGAGTGGTTGTGATACGATATGGGTAATTGTTGATCGATTAACGAAATCTGCACACTTCTTAACAATCAAGGAAACTGATAAGATGGAGAAACTGACTCGCATTTATATCAAGGAAGTGGTAGCACGGCATGGCGTGCAATCTCTATCATATCAGATCGGGATGCCCGATTTACTTCCAACTTTTGGAAATAACTTCATAAGTCATTGGGAACTCGCTTGGATATGAGTACCGCCTATCATCCACAGACCGACGGTCAAAGTGAACGTACGATTCAAACGCTCGAGGATATGTTACGAGCTTGTGTAATTGACTTTGGTGATAGCTGGGAGAATCATTTACCGTTGGTGGAATTCTCTTACAACAACAGTTATCATACACTATTCAAGCAGCACCGTTTGAAGCTTTGTATGGTCGCAAATGTCGTTCACCAGTTTGCTGGGCTGAAATTGGTGACAGTCAGATAACAGGTCCTGAACTGGTGCATGAGACGACAGAGAAGATAGTTCAAATCCGGAACCGTATGGCAGCGGCCCGGGATCGACAGAAGAGTTATGCTGACAAACGTTGTAAGTCGTTGGAATTTCAAGTAGGAGACCGAGTTCTTCTAAAAGTATCACCTTGGAAAGGTGTGATACGATTTGGCAAGCGCGGAACGCTTAGTCCACATTACGTAGGACCTTTTGAGATCCTAAAAAGGATCGGTCCGGTTGCATATCAGCTCAAACTACCGGATGAACTCAGTGGAGTTCATGATGTTTTTCACGTATCGAACTTAAAGAAACGTCTTTCTGATGAGACATTGATTGTACCGTTGGAAGAAATACAAGTAGATGAACAGTTACGATTCATTGAAGAACCAGCAGAAATCATGGACCGAGAGGTCAAACAACTTAAGCAAAGCAAGATTCCGATAGTCAAAGTCCGATGGAATTCAAGACGTGGTCCTGAATTCACATGGGAACGGGAAGACCAAATGATGAAGAAGTATCCTCATCTATTCAAAACAGCTACTGCTAACACTGAGAACGCACGTTAAATTTCGGGACGAAATTTCCTTCAACAAGGGGATGACGTGATGCTTCACACATCAACACTGCAAATTTCAAACTGTAAGCACAAACACTTTATTCAATTGGTTTTGTTACAAACATTTGTGCTACATTACATTTTATATTTTATGTGCTACATTTCATATGTTACATGTTATGGTAGTACATGCATGATTAGTTACACACATTTTGCTATGTGCGGGGTTGCATAGTACAAACAGTTATAGACACTCACTATGTGTGAGGTTACACAACACAGAATGATCAAACACAAACAGTCACAGTTAGGTGAACTAACTAGTGTACACACAAACAGTCACATTGAACGATCACATTTAGTTGTGATGTTGCAAACATTAGATTTTGTGTACGAATACACAAGTACACGGAATGATCAAATCACACTAACACGTACGATTTAAACTCGTAAGTAGTTTCCTAACTACTTCTAACACTTACTAATTTTCGGGACGAAAATTCCTTCAACAAGGGGATGATGTGACAATCCGACTTTTTGGATTAATCTAGTTAACTGAAAATAGTGAGATCACAGGCCCAACAAGATAAGAGTAGGCCCAATAAGGCCAAGTTAGGCCCAATGAAAACAAGGAAGGCCTAATGAGGCCCAAGTAGGCCAAATAAGGCCAAAGTAGACCCAAGGTAGGCCCAATGAGGCCAAGGTAGGCCCAATAAGTACAGGATAGGCCCAGTTGTATTTAAGAGGCCCAATTGGGTTAATTTAGCCCAACAATGATCTAAGTGATTCAATTATTGACAATTCGAGAAATTGGTTTAATTTGGTTAACTAAAAGTTAAGGAAATCATAAGAAATTAGATTAGAAGTATTGGAATTAAGCCTAAGCATGTTTAAGATACTAAAAATTTCAAGTATTATACTGATAATCATTTAAGAAGACCAATTTTGACTTTAAAGTCAAAATTCATCCATAAGAATTGGGGCTAACTTAAAATTTAAGTTGCTTGAGTGATAATAACCGAATTAATCAAACATAGGCGTTACATTGATGATTATTAACATTACCCAACCGTTATTAATCGATTTATTATCTGAATTAACTTCAATGGAAGCCTCAAGGTCGTAACCGTCGACTATGGTATTAGAATTGGTATAATTCGACTTCAATATCACAAATTGAGCACTGATAAACTTCATTCGGCATCCTTAGTATCTTTCACACACGAGAATTCAAGACCAGAAGCAGCAGGAGAAGAACTTGGGTTTGGAGTGGCCGAAACAAGAGCTTGTGATCGAACTACATCAATTGGACATCAAAAGAGGTAACAAATCTCTGTTGCACACTCTAAAATAACCGATTAAGAGAAAACTAGTCTCAATTTCGGTTGTTAACATCGAATTATAGCATTTCGAATTCTAGGGCTCATAGTAGAAACTGATTTTGGGATTTATTGATTAAACCATCTAATGATCGAACTAAATCACATTGATACTTCCAGAGAATGCCGACTAAGAGTAACCCTAACATAACTTCATCTGGAAATCCCGAATTGATGGTGTTCTAAGTCTAGGGCTTGCTTTAAAGAATGTTTTGGGGATTGTTGATCAATTAGGGGTAAAAATTAAATTAAGTTATGTTGAAAGTCTCTGAATGGACCGATTAACGAAATACATATATCAATTCCAGGTGGTGATAGCAAATTGTAGATGAACGAGTTCTAGGGTTCATCATCTAAGTTGTTTTGGGGATTTCGATTTAAAAGGATTCAAAATCAAATTAAATTGTATAGATAGTTTCAGAAAGATGCGTTTGAGATAATACCCAACTCAATTTTATGGATCAAAAATGAATTTTAAGATTTTAAGTATTAGGGTTCTTGAGCATAAAACGATTGGGGATTTTAATCCAAATGAGGTTGTTTGTAAAATTAAAAAGCATAGCTAGGTTCGCAGGATCATGGGTGATAAAATCCCTATGGTTTGGGTTCGAAGGGATTCGAATTAGGGATCAAATAAGGGGGTTTTGGTTCGGTTGATGTTAAACTAGGGGAATCCGACTTGATAGGAGTTAAAACAATTTTTTTTTAGAATTCTGATGCGATACCCTAGCGGGCGAAGATGGTAATGTGCATGTGTTGTGTGCGGGAGGTCACGGGTTCGAACCAGGGAGTCACTGGTTTTGTTCAAAAACAATATTTTTGATGTTTGTGTCATAAAATCTTCGTTTTAACTCCGATTCGACTCGTTCAAATTGCGTTGGAACCAGAATTTCATCCCGAACTAATTAGAATGATAAAATTTATATTTTTGATCGAAAACATAATCGCGTATAATTACGTTTAGTTAAATAAAATCATAAATGACTATATGATTTTATTTAAACGACTTCAAAGTCACGCGTATTTACGTATGCACATTTATAACACTCTAACATACGTGTGTTGACACGTATGTGATTTCAAGCACCAAACGACATTCCGAATAACTTTAGGTTATTGGTTAATCACAGATTCTTAGTAGAGGATTTTCTACGCGTGTTTAAGTGTGTTTGATCATTCTGCAACTATCAAAGGTGCGTACAAGGCCCCTTTCTTATTTTAAACTGTTTTGGGGGAGAAAACATGTGCAACAAACTCTTTTTAGATACATATCACTTGCATGAGTTAGCTGTTTACATTATGTGACAACATAGCATTTGAAAGTCCTTACACACCTCGAACCGTTTAGTTTGCCGTAGCGCAAAGCGTGGTAGTTGGAAATAGATCTATTAGGTTTGACAAACCTCACCTGGTAGATGGGATCTACGCAGGTGTTTGACTGACCAAACACACATTACTATTGTTGTGCTAGACAATAGTGGCAAGGCAAAAACATGCTATAACATGGCAATCGTCAGCTTCGGTGTCGACCACTTATGTAAATAGTATAAATGACTAGCTATCATGACTGTGCATGTGTGATTATGTTATCTGCAAACTTGTTATTCAAACTGTTGTTTTGAACATTGTGAATGCTTAAAACCTGTGTTATGCACCAACCTTTGTGTTGACTTGATTTACATGTTTTCTCAGGACGCTAAGGCGCGCAATAAAGCTGGCATGGACTAGGAGATAGAGTCGCATGCATTTTATACATTTTGGATATTTGAATTTGAACACTTGAAACTTTGTATTGTACTTTACACTTTACAACTGTTACTGGTTTTAAAACGCTTCCGCAAATTTGAAAACTCTGATGTTATGTTTTTAAGACCAAAGTATGTTTTGAAATTCATATAGAGGTCTTCGTTATGTCTAATGATCTGAGATCCTGGTTTGTCACGTTCCCAAACGGTATGATTCCGTTAGTTGAAAATTGGGGGTGTGACAAGAATGCCGCCCAAAAGACAACCTCCCCTGCTAACACCACCACAAGATCTGGCTCCACACTCGTCGACACCATCATCAGCTGATTCACATCTACCTCCTCCTCCACCACCTCCTCCTCCTTCACTTAATCCTCCTCGAGGCCTAAGCATGACTCAATACTGGATCCTGCTACTGTTGCTTTAGCAACCTTACTGAGCAATCAGCTGACTAACCAGCTGAAATAGGTGATACCAGATATGCTTAACCGTATTCGAAACAACGGAAACAACACTGTTAACTCGTCAGGAGAATCCAGTGGGAATACTGGCGGTTCATCTCACTACTCCTACAAGTCATTTGTAGGATGTAAGCCGCCCAGTTTTAACGGGACTGAAGGAGCCGTAGGATTAATCAATGGCTAGAAATGATGGAGACCGCTCTGGACATTAGTAGTTGTCCAGAGCACCACAAAGTTCGCTATTCTGTTGGATCTTTCAACAAGCGAGCTTTGACCTGGTGGAACTCAAAGATTCAAGCCAGGGGAAGAGAATAAGCTATGGCGATGCCATTGGAAGAGTTCAAGACACTGTTGAGAGCTGAGTTTTGCCCCAAGAACGAGTTGCAGAAACTGGAAGTTGAGCTGTCAAACCATGTCATGAAAGGAGCTGATCATATGGGGTATACTACCCGTTACTATGAGTTGATTCCTTTGGTGCCAGACATGGTACCAACACTGGAAAAGAGGATATACAGATATGTAGGTGGACTTCCCGCCATTGTTCAGGGTTTAGTTGTTGCAGCAAACCCTATTATGGTAGAGTCTGCTGTGAGTTTGTCTGGGAAACTCACTGATCTGATGGTGGCCTCGGGAACTCTGAAGAAAGTGGCTGACACTGCCAGGCCATAGGAAGAGTCTTCCAAGAGATCCCATCATCATCAACACCCAAAGAAGAAACAGAAGACAATAAAGAACTACACTATGGCCACACCTCTCCAACGAGTAGCAGCTGCACCTCAGAACCTTAACAAGAGACCCTACACTGGTGCATATCCTTTGTGTACCAAGTGTCAATATCATCATACTGCTAACAAACCTTGCACACAATGTACGGGATATGGACGAAAGGGCCATTGGGTCTAACACGGCCAGATGACACCAAACCAAGCAGTCAACAATGTTGCTTTAACTCTCCCTCCTCCCAACAATCCAGCTCAGAACACTGGTAGATGCTATAAGTGTGGCGAACAGGACCACTTTGTGAAGAACTGCCTGAAGAAATCACAACAGGTAGTTCCAGGACCCCGTGGAAGAGCTTTCGCTATAGGAGCTCCAGCTGCACGCCAAGACCCAAATGTGGACACTCGTACATTTCTCTTACATGACTTTTATGCATCTATTATGTATGACACTGGTGCAGATCGGAGTTTTATCTTTATCGATTTTGCATGCCAATTAGATTCTATATAGGAACAGTTAGATTCCCCTTACATCATAGAAGTAGCTAAAGGTAAACAAGTCACAGTTAGTACAGTATACATGAATTGCCCATTGACACTTAATGGTCATACATTCACCATCGATTTGATATCGATGGAGTTGGGTAGTTTTGACATCATTGCTGGAATTGATTGGCTTTCTTCTAACCGAGTGGAAGTCATCTGTTCTGAAAAGCTAATTTGAGTTCCAGTGACGAATGATCGTGTATTGGAAGTTAGAGGGGATCAAGCAAAACATGGCATTCCTGGCTCACATGGTGGAAAAGGAGAAGGACAAGAAAAAGATTCAAGACATACCTATAGTGAAAGCGTATCCGAAAGTATTTCCTGAAGACCTACCGGGTTTGCCACCTACGCGACCGGTTGAGTTTCGTATTGACTTAGTTCCTGGAGCAAATCCTGTTGCTAAATCTCCTTACAGGTTAGCACCTTCAGAGATGCAAGAATTGTCAAACCAGTTACAAGAGATACATTATAAAGGTTTCATCAAACCGAGCTACTCGTCTTGGGGAGCTCCGGTTTTGTTCGTGGAGAAGAAAGACGGATCGTTTCCTATGTGCATAGACTACAGGGAGCTGAACAAGCTAACCATCAAGAATCGGTATCCATTTCCGAGGATTGATGATTTGTTTGACCATCTGCAAGGAGCCCAATACTTCTCAAAGATTGACTTGCGGTCTGGATATCACCAGCTAAGAGTCCAAGAAGAAGATATTCCAAAGACGGCGTTCCGAACCAGATACGGGCATTACGAATTCATGGTGATGCGGTTCGGATTGACGAATGCACCAGTGGTTTTCATGGACCTCGTGAATCGAGTGTGCAAGGTGTACTTAGATCTGTTTGTCATTGTATTTATTGATGACATAATGATTTATTGCAAGAGCAAGGTAGAACACGAGCAACATCTCAGAAAGATCTTGGAGCTGTTGAAAGAAGAGAAACTCTATGCCAAATTCTCTAAGTGTGAATTTGGCTAAGAGAAGTTCAGTTCTTGGGTCATGTAGTCATCAGTGAAGGAATACATGTAGATCCTGCCAAGATCGAGGCAATAAAGAACTGGGATACTCCGATGACACTGACGGAGATACGGTCTTTTCTGGGATTGGTAGGTTATTATAGAAGGTTTATCTCAAGCTTTTGTAAAATAGCTTTGCCTCTCACTAAGTTAACTCAGAAAAGTGAACCGTTTGTTGGGAACAGAAGCAAGATGATGCTTTTCAGACACTGAAACAGAAGTTATGTGATCCTCCAATCTTAGTTCTCCTAGAAGGTTGTGATGACTTTGTTGTTTATTGTGATGCTTCCCATCAGGGACTTGGTTGCGTACTGATGCAACGGGACAAAGTTATCGCTTATGCATCAAGACAGTTAAATGTTCATGAGAAGAACTACACTACTCATGATCTGGAACTGGGAGCTGTAATCTTCTCATTAAAGATTTGGAGACATTACTTATATGGCACTAAGTGTACCATATTTACCGATCACAAAAGTCTGCAACACATCTTCGATCAGAAGGAGCTCAACACGCGACAACGACGTTGGGTTGAACTTCTGAATGATTACGACTGTGTGATCAAGTACCATCCAGGAAAGGCGAACGTTGTAGCCGATGCTTGAGCCGGAAGGAACGTGTCAAACCCTTGCGCGTCAGAGCAATGGAATGACTGTGCAGACGAGTCTACGAGACAAGATTATTCAGGCACAGCAAGAATCAGTTGACCGAGGAAATCTGAAGAAAGAACTAGACTGCGAAGCAGAGAAACAATTTAATACTAAGCCAGATGGAGTGATCTACTGCCAGGATCGTATATGGATTCCGGCTGTAGACGAATTGAGAAAACTTATCTTCGACGAAGCACACAAGACTAAATACTCAGTACATCCATATGCTGATAAAATGTACCACGAGTTTCGTGGATTTTATTTGTGGCCGGGAATGAAAATGGACATAGCCGAGTACGTTGGCCGATGTCTTACGTATGAAGGTAAGGCAGAACACATCAGAAGCCGTCTGTTTTACTGGAACAACCTGAAATTCCGCTCTGGAAGGGGGAACAAATAGCTATGGACTTCATTACCAAGCTACCCCGCATTTCAGTGGTCACGATACGATTTGGCTTATCATCGATCGTTTGACGAAATCTGCTCATTTATTGCCGATGCGTGAGACTTTCACGATGGATAAACTAGCGAGACTGTACATCAAAGAGATAGTGGTACACCACGGTGTTCCATTGTCCATTATTTCTGACAGAGATAGAAGATTCACATCAAGGTTCTGGCAATCATTACATAATTCTCTAGGGACGCAGTTAATTCTGAGTACAGCTTATCATCCACAAACGGACGGTCAAAGAGAATGTACAATTCAGACCCTGGAGCATATGTTGAGAACCTGTGTGTTAGATTTCGGTGGGAATTGGGATTCCCATGTGCCACTGATTGAATTCTCGTACAACAACATTTATCATAGTAGCATCGGATGCGCACTATTCGAGGCTTTGTACGGCCGAAAATGTCGATCACTGATTTGCTGGACTGAAGTTGGAGATAACCGTATAACTGGGCCAAGCTTATTCGGGAAGCTACTGATAAGATTGCCCAGATTCAACAACGATTACAAGCAACCAGAAGCAGAATAAAGAGCTATGCCGACAAAAGGCGCAAGCCGTTGAATTCCAAGTGGGAGACCGTGTCATGTTGAAGGTATCCCCATGGACAGGTATAGCCTGCTTTGGAAAGAAAGGAAAACTAACACCACGATACGTGGGACCATTCAAGATCATCGAACGTATTGTTCCTGTGGCGTATAGACTGAGATTACCGATAAACTCAGCAGCGTGCATGATGTGTTTCACGTCTCGAACTTAAAGAAATGCTTGCTGATGAGTCACTCATCATTCACATCGAAAAAATTCAAGTGGTGAAACAGTTACATTTTATCGAGGAACCTTTGGAGATTATGGATCGCAAGGTTAAACAACTAAGGTGAAGCCATATTCCGATTGTAAAGGTTCGATGGAACTCAAAGCGCGGACCCGAGTTTACATGAGAACGTGAAGATCACATGAAGTCTAAGTATCCCCAACTGTTTACAGAGGAAGACGTACCTGATAACAACTCTTAAATTTCGGGACGGAATTTCTCTAACAAGGGGAGACTGTAACATCAGTGCCGGAAACGACACCGGAACAGTGATCTCAACAGTAACATGAACAGTAATCAGGTACGAACTATACGTGTTTCATTTTATGTCATGTTATATCAAATACCATTATCATTTCATGTTATCAAACAGTGAATTCAAAATCATTTCAGAGAAAACAGAATTCTATAAAACATGGTCCATCAGTCAGATGAATATCTGGCATTACAAAACCATCATGTGATTACGTGCTAGGATTTTATTATGTATAATTGTATGTGAGGCTGTACAAAAAAAACAACACGGATGTCGTTACGTGAATGCTAAATCGACGGATTATTCGTATAGGTGACGATCTGTACGAATAAATATGAAGTTAAACCGTTCTTAATGATCTCTGATAATTAGAATATATTGAAAAGTATAGTTATTGTCGTGTTCGTACGGAGACGATTCGAAACGAATACGCGCGACGACTGTACGATTCGATTTAAACAGTGAATTTAATATTTGTGAAAATTTAAAATAAACGAAAAATATTAGTTAATTTATTTGGAATCATAACCTAAAATAATTTCTTAATCTTAGATTAAAACGGAGTCGTTTCGTTACGAAAACAAACGAAGAGAACATTTTACGCGAAACCTAGCGGAATCGAACCACCCGGGTATTTTGAAACACTTAATGAGGCCATTCAATGTCAAAACAACCACCACCAACCCATTTTCTTCCTACACACATTTCGTCTCTCTTCTCTCTCTAGGATTTTTCCAACCTTCTCTCTAAGATTTCTCCTCCAATTCTTCACGAAA